>MCJB01049686.1:0-24603 GCA_002018475.1 Nicotiana obtusifolia
CATAAGCTCATGTGGGATGAAATACATCCTAATGGATGTGGACTATGTATCCAATTGGGTAGAGGCCGTTGCCTTACCAAACAACGAAGCTCGGAGTGTGACCGCATTTCTAAAGAAGAATATTTTCACCCTGTTTGGCACCCCGAGAGCCATTATCAGCGATGGAGGTTCACACTTCTATAACAAAGTCTTTAAAGGTCTCCTCGACAAGTATGGGGTTAAGCTTAAGGTTGCCACACCTTATCATCCACAATCGAGCGGTCAAGTTGAAGTATCCAACAGGGAGATCAAGAGCATTCTATCAAAGACGGTGAACGCAAATAGGACCGATTGGTCAAGAAAGCTAGATGATGCTCTATGGGCATATCGTACAGCTTAGAAGACTCCTATCGGTACATCCCCGTATCGGTTAGTCTTTGAAAAGGCGTGCCATTTACCCGTAGAACTCAAGCATAAGGCTATGTGGGCCTTAAAGAGATTAAACATGGACTGGGCGGAGGCCGGAGCTCTAAGGCTGGCACAGTTAAATGAAATGGAGGAATTCTGTCTTCATGCTTATGAGAGTGCAGCAGTTTATAAAGAACGAATGAAATTCGTCCATGATACAAAGATCATGAAAAGAGAGTTTAAGGCAGGGGACCTGCTGTTGCTGTTCAATTCAAGACTAAAATTATTTCCGGGGAACTGAAGTCTAAATGGTCTGGACCATTTAAAGTTGTTGATGTCTCTCCGTTTGGAGCTGTTGAATTAGCATCGGAGGATGGGCTCCGGACTTTCAAGGTTAATGGGCAAAGAATCAAGCACTACTTGGGAGTAGATGGAGAAAAACATGTGGTAGAGCATCTGGCTCTAAAAGATGATCAAATCCCAACTACAGAATGATTGCAGAAGCATCCTAGCCTGTCGTGCCGCGACATTAAATCAAGCGCTTCATGGGAGGCCACCCATGTGTGGTATCAGTAGCTTTTGTTTGTGTTGTATTTTTATTTAGAATTCAATATCACATTTGTACTTAGGGCTATTTGAAGGGTTTTAGAATGCAGGAATGTGATGAAAGGATACAGGAATTGAAGAGGAGTGCTTGAAACTGCAGAAAAACATCAAGGTGAAAAATGCTGCACAAATGCGATCGCATTTAAGATATGCGAACAGCATTTGTGCCGCAAACTGAAGCAGAAACTTGAGCAAATATATCTGGCATAAATGCGACGAAGCTCAACAGTTCGCAGTTCACATTTAAGTTATGCGAACCGCATTCTCACCGCAAACAGAGACAGAGAATTCAGCTCAAAAGTCTGATATAAATGCGGTGGAAACTCCTACTATGCGGTTCGCATTACAATTATGCGAAACTTAAATCATCGCATAATCACAGGTACGTGTTCGCATTCCCTCCTTTTCTAAATCCTTCAATCTAAGTATATAAAAAAAAAAAAAAAAAAAAAAAAACACAAAAACAAATAAAAAGAGAAGAGAAAACGGCAACAAAGAAAGACCTCCGACGAACATCATCGGAAAAGTAAAAGTGCAAGTTCACCAAACCTCAAAGAGTTGATTCACAGTTGTCCTAAGAACTACAATCTTCTTCACAAGGTACGTTCATCCTTTGCTCCATGTTAAATTTTGATTTCGCAAGATTAGGATTAATGTTTCATTGAATTTTTTCGATGCTTTGGGATGGAAGATAGAAATCTAGGGTTTTCTTGCTTGAGGGATGAACATACTTGTGTACTTTAAGGTATTTGTGGTCCACAAAATCAAATTGTGGACCGCACTTTGACCGCATCCCTAAACCCTAGGTATCTGAGGAAGACAACATATGCGGTGATTCTGCGATCGCATAATCGATACGGACCGCAGAGCCACCGCAAACACAGCCAGAACAGTTGGTTAGCACTGGTGAACTCTGCGGTGAATATGCGATAGCATATCTCGCTTTGCGATGAGTATGCGATCGCATTTGTGTGTATCCAACAGGCTTATGCTCGACAACAATCTGCGATGGATTTGCGATTTGCATAGTGTTTATGCGATTCGCAGAATCCACCGCAGAATGCCCTCTACCTGTCACACAGAAGAATGTGACGTGTTTGCGGTTTGCATAGTGGTTATGCGACTGCAAACCACGCCGCATTTCTGTAACTCTTTGGTCATTTCTCCTGTTTTCCTTTTCTCAAATAATGATAATGTCACTTACATCTCCCACTTATGCAGATATGGCAGCCAAAAAGCACTCCGCAAAGAGAAGGCCATCATCCAATTCTACCTCAGCACAACCCAAACGGGCAAGAGCGGAATCAATTGTACCTAACACCTCCCAGTCTGATGAGGAGGACTGCGTACCGGAAGTTGATTTAGTAGCTGAGGCCCGAAGGAAACGAGGTGATGACCTTCAGCTTCGTTTTGGGGTTGAAGGTTCATGATCCTTGTTCAGGGAAGGGCTAACAAAGAGAAGAATCTTGGGGGAGAAAAACTTAAGCTTGAACGGGCTACAGGACCAGTACCCTCATATTCTCGAAAACATCAAAATGAGAAAATAGGAGTACTTCACTAAGGACGCCAAGGAATATAATGAGTCAATGGTCCGAGAATTCTATGCGTCTTACGGAGCTTCACAAACAGGGTATCATAGACGCAACAGAATATTCACCGGCATCGTCCACGTTCGGGGGAAGGCTGTGTTTTGTGACAGCGAGCGTATCAATGAACTCTACTTACTGGGAATCAGGCACAGCTGAGTACGATGCAAAGTACTCCAACAGAGAAAACGAATGTGGATGGATAGCGTCCATCATTGCCAAGGGGACTCCTGCCTGGATCAGTCCTGGAAAGAAAATTTACAAAGAAAAACTCACAAGGGAGGGCAAATATTGGCTCAACTTCGTCACCTCCCATTTAATACCCTCCAGGAATGAAACAGATATTAGCATTGAGAAGGCCCTTCTCATTGCGTGTATAATGACGGGTATTAAAATTGATGTGGGGAGTCTTATTTTCCAGGAAATTGGCATCCGGGCTACGCAGCGGGCCACATCACTTCCCTTCCCGAGTTTGATCACAACCCTCTGCCAAGAGGTGAATGTCCCGTTCTTACCACAACAAGACAAACTCGGGAGGTCTACGAGAGATATAGATATCACTCGTATAAGTGATTCGGTTGCCCCACCAGTGACCCCAATTGAGGACATTGACTCCAAGAATCTCCTGTCTCCCCAAGATCCGGACACCTCCACTGCTGCTAAAGAAGCTGCACCCCCATCTACCACTGGTCCATCTGCCTCACACTTTCCAACCATTTCAAGACTCGGTCTAATTGCACATCACGCAAATTCTAAGGTAGACCAACTCTTGAAGACATTGCCCACCTGATTAAACAGGCCCTGACTCCGATGCAAATGTCAGTCACCGCTCTCCAACAACAACAATTAGTGTTCGGAGATAGGTTGAACAAGCTTGAGTCAAGGGTTGAACAGATTGAACGAGGTGAGGTGAGGGGTTTACCCCAACTGCGGGAGGAAGTAAAATCCATGAAGACCGACCTCCAGAAGATGAAAAATCTGGAGTTCGACATATCATCTCTCCTTCCTAACATGGGTGACAAGGGTGCTGACAGTGCTGCACCAGATTTCGGCCTGGACTTCACGACACTAATGGCGGACATCGCACCTTCGTCTGTTAAAGTGTCTCAGCCTCCCGCTCCTACAGTACAGGTAGATCCTACTAATGACGAGACATCGGAGCAATCATCAGAATTCGAAGGGGATGAATCAGAGGAGACCAGTTCAGAGTTCGATGAGGGTGCAACCCCTAAGAAAAAGGGCAAAGAAATTATTGTGCCAAATGTGGAGGAGGAGCAAGAGCAAGCTGACATTGAAAAGGCCATTCAGCAATCGCTAGCAGAAGTGGCTGCCAGAGCAGACTCGTCAGCCACACGGCCACCAGCGGGAGAAGCTAGCAGCTCAGCTGCCTCACCACCTGCTCCAGACCAGTTCCACACCCCTCCTACAGCTCCGAAGGAGACCTAGGCCACCGCATCTCTTCGCGCAATTGTGCCCCCAGGGAGCCCCTTGTACTCTATATTTCTTTTTATGCATTGGGGACAATGCATGTGTTTAAGTTGGGGGTGGTAGCCTTATATCCTTGTTGTGTCTGTGTATTTGATTTATTTTTGGGCATGTTTAGTGACATTTGATAACTGTACATTTATAGTAATGATTCATAATTTATGTATATGTGCTGTAAAATCCCCTTGTTTTTTCTTCTGCCGGGTTCTTTTTCAAGGGTGTAATAGTAGAACCGGGCCTATGAATATGAGGTATATTGACCAGGAGGGGACGTTTGTTGAGTATCAAGTATGTAAACCTGTGTGTGTAAACCCTTGTAAGAAATCAATTATGTGAATTTGAGGCTCACTCGGTAACTCTAGGTCTACTTAGAATCGTGTATGTGTACACGAGGAAAGCCTCGAGTGACTAAATGTGAACTCTAAAGCTGTAAACTATGTTAATCGAACAGTTTGTGTGCCAATGTGTGTGAGCTCCTTGTTTCGATAGTTCTTGTGTTCACTTCTGCCATCTAGAACTTGCCGGTTGGTTTTTCGACGCCTATCATACGTACACTGAGTTAGAGAAATGATCTTAGGCTTTCTTTGATTATTGATGAAACCTTTCTAGCCTTTTCAGCTTACCTGTGCATAATTAATATCACTAGTACCCTATTTGAGCCTTTTAGCCTTTTCCTTGGCCTCCGCGTTACAAACTTGTCCCATTCGTAAAACATGATCTCTTTTGAACCCGTCCCTCCTTGAACATTGAGAACATTGCTAAAAGTTTAAGTTGGGGGTGTGGGTCAACATGAAAATGGGCAAGGTTGTGAAATGAAGGTGGGAACCCGTACCTCAAAATGTTCATGTGAATTTAAGAAAGCTCCAAAAAGAAAAAAAAAAAGAAAAAAAAAAAAAAAAAAAGAAAAATGTGTGTTGTCATAAATAGTGAGGTATGTAATGGCAATAATGGAGCTTGAGAATAGAATAGAGAGGTATGCAAAGTGAGGTCCAATGTAGGAACTGAATGCCATTAAGGTTATGGGGTCGAAAAGAAACAAAAGGTTAAAAGAAAGAAGAATGTAATTAGTTTTCAAGGAGGAAGTAGCCACTAGTATCTAAATATATATCCTACCCTTCCTTAAACCGACGTTACAAGCTTACAAAGTCCTTATGTGATCTTCAACCGAGTGTTCTTATAACTAGGCGATGAATTAAAATAAGGGCAAGCCTATGGTGTGGCATGTGGTGACACTTGAAATTTTGTTCTGAGAGTGAGTGTACTTGCATTTTAGTCCCTTTGTATTGCTATGATAAATATTGTGAGAGTGAGACTTTCTTTCCAGTGAGGGCACATACACTACTAGGTTGATAGTAAGTTGAGCTTTGAGTAAGGCATAAGTGTATTCAGCTGAAGGTAGCCTTTAGTTACTTTGTTGAGGCTCAAAGTTCACTAATTAATTGGTTGTCTTTGAACATGTTAATGATTCAAGGGGGGGTACAGTGCTCAAAGAGTTATACTTGAGATACTAACAACAACCACCGTCCACGGTCAGTATTGCTTCATGTTTGATAAGTAGAGTCTAGACTAGGATAGTATCGTTTTAGTTGCTTGAGGACAAGCAAGAATTTAAGTTGGGGGTGTTGATGCGCCTGGTAATTTCGGCACATTTTGATACTATTTGCTTAAAGTTTAACTTGTTTTACTTGCTAATTCTCATGATACTTATGCAATTTTAGTGTATTTGCAGCATAACGAGTGTAAGGACCCAGAAGGACGGAAAAGAGTTCAAAAATTTAGCTGAAGACAAGAAAAGAAGTTAAAAGCATCGCGAGTGCGAGTATGCGATCGCAAACAGAAAATGCGAATCGCATATTCCACAGGCAGATCGCAAACTAGGATAGAACTCTAGGCCAATCTTCATTTCGAGAATGCGATCGCAAATGCGAACGCAAAACAGGAATGTGAACTGTGAAATAGCCAGGTGCAATCGCAAACAAAAACAGAGTTTTGGGTGAAAATCAGAGTGGAGAATGCGATCGCATATCGCGATCGCATAATCAACATGCGAACCGCGAAACAAAACGCAATGGGAGCAAAATTTTCTAGTGGAGTTTGCGACGGACGATGATGATTTTGCGGTCCACATTTCTGTTCTGCGACAGAAATGCGGTCCGCATTCTTACAACAAGGGCAAAAATCTGACCGAAATTTGCCTCGGGTTTTGGTTTTGTGAAGGGAGTCTTGTCAGAATTTAGGGTACAAAGTACCGTAATTAATTATTTTGAATTCTTAGAAGCTTTTGGGGATCAAATACCTTCTATTTTTGTAAGATGATATCAATTACTCTTCATTGTTCTTTAATTATCAGCATGTGTAGCTAAAGTCAAACGCTGAGGTACTGAACCCTAGATGGGTAGAATGTTGTTGAGATCTTGATATTGAACCCGATTTCGAAGGAAGCTTGATATTTAATTATGTCTTGTTCTTCATGTAATCGTTAGTGGTTGCAAACATTAACGAATGCCAATTAGCTCTATCTTATCTTAGAAAAGTGAGATAGAGTTTGGTAGAAATAACTAACAAAAACTCAAGGCTTTAAACCTTGTTTAACAAAATCGCTTTGGTTGTTCTTAAGCATGACTCTTTTGTATTTGGGAGAATCGTAGAGAGGATACATTATCCCATTATTGAGAAATATTGGATAGTAAATTAAACATCAATTGCATATCAAGAAAGGTATTCAATATTAATATCAAGAACATTCTATTACATTAAGGGGGACACAACCTTGGTTTCTTAAATTCATATTTTTCACATTCATACTATAAAAATTAGTTTTCAGTTTTCGTTTACTTATACATTCAACACTTCTTTATTCTATTTGACGTACTTGATAGAATTATGACTTAGTCAAGTATTACATTAATTAGACAATAGTTTCACACCTATTCCCTGTGGGATTCGACCCCAACCTTGTTGTGTTATTATATTTGACATCGACCGCTTACACTATTATTAAGGTGTAATTTGAGCGAATCATGAGAGTTCTTCACTAAGGTTCTGGGGGAGTATAACGAGACCCTTGTTAGGGAATTTTATGCTGCATATGCTGCATCCAGGAACTCAGAACAAAAGAGAAAGCGTAGATACTTAAGCTCTGTCTTAGTCCAAGGAGTTGAAATACACTGTGATCCCCAATCAATCAATGATGTATATTTCGAAGAATGGGAGCCAGGCATGGCAGAATTTGACGCAAAGATTGCAAATAAAGAATCTGAGCGCTCTTGGGTAGCCTCTGTCATAGCCAAGGGAACTCCACCCTGGATTGCACTGCGCCAGAAGATTCACAAAAGGGATTTCACCCAAGAAGGCCGGTATTGGCTAAGTTTTATCTGTTCTTGTATAATGCCTATGAGAAATGAGATCGACATCAGTATCGAGAAGGCAATCCTCATCGCTTACATCATGTCGGGTATCAAGATTGATGTGGGGAGCTTATATTCCCTGAGATTGGGGTTCAAGCAAACCAGAAAGAAACCTCGCTCCCTTTTCCATGCTTAATCCATGCTTTGTGTAAAGACGTGGCGGTTCCTCCGTTCCCCAAAAATGACCACATAGAAAAAGTTGTTTAGTACATTGACATCACTCGGCACAATGATGCTTCGGATAAAGTGGTCGAAGATCCACCAGAGCAATCACTCACTCTCCCTCCGGCCTCGTCCGCCTAAGCAGCACCTACTACCTCATCAGTGCTAGACACTTCTTTCGCACCAGCTACCTCCACATCCACTCCCAGACCAGCCACTGCGACACCACCTATCTCAGTGCCTGCACTCTCCAAGCTTGGTCTACTGGCACAACATGCAAATGCCAAAGTAGACAAATTGACAAAAGAACTTCCATCGCTCCTCTGGCAGGCATTGGCCCCAATCCATACCTCGATCAGTGATCTTCAAAAGCAACATCTATCATATGAGGATCGACTCAAACACTTTGAAGATCACCTTGAGAAGGTTGAGCGAGGTGGATCTGGGTACATGCCTCAACTTAAAAAAGATGTAGCTAAGCTCAAGTCAGAGCTGCATAAGATGCAGACACTGGAGTTCGATTTGAGCATCCTTCTTCGAGCGGAAGGGGAATAGGGCACTGGCACCTCCCACTTACCAAGCCTCGATCTAGATTTCACAAACCTCTTGTCATCTGAGGAAGCATATAGTACTGACATCTCACAAGCTCCGGGTTCCATTTCACACACTGATGATCATTCAGATGAGGCATCTGGAGAGTCTCGTGAGGAAACTGATGAGGAGGAGATACTCGAGGAGGGTGATGATCAGAGGGACAACAGAGGCAAACAGGTTGCCGCTTCTATAGATGAATTGGGTGAGGAGAAGGCGGATGCGCAGACAGCTATCGTACACTCCCTTGCAGATATGGTTGCTTGGGCTATTACCACGACCACACAGCCATCATCGGGTGAGGCCAGTAGCTCCCAGGTCCAAGACCTGGCTCCGCAACTTGCAGAGCTTCCTACTTTGGTCTCGAACACCAATGTCCAGTCAGAGGCTCCACCTGCTGCTTCCACAGTGTCAACTCCCAGCCCCACAACTGCCTCAGATATTCCACCCACTGTCCAGTCAGAGGATCCACCCACTGCCTCCACAGTGTCAGCTCTCGGCCCCACGACCGCCTCAGATATTCCAACCCCTCCAAGCGCCTAGTGCGCCCCAGGAAGCCTCTAAACTTTATCTTACTTTCTCAATGCATTGGGGACAATGCATGCTCTTAGATTGGGGATGGAGTAGTCAACTTTTACAACTTGTATACAAACTCTTAGACTTAATAATATAGATTTGTATATAGTAATGAATTCCCCTTGGTTTTTCTTTGCCGGGTTCTTTTCCAAGGGTGTAATAGTAGAACCATGGTCGTAGTATAAAACGTTTTGACTTGTTTGGTGCTTTGTTCTAGATTCAATCATGTGATAAGTTTTTGTGGAATAAATTTCACCCTTCAAATTTTGTAAATAAAAAGTTAGTCATTCTTGTGAAATCGAGGCTCGCTCTTTGACTTTGTGGTTACCTAGAATCTCAAATATCATGTGATGAAGCATTGAATTGCCTTATAATCACTCGAGGGCTGAAATTATGCCGATTCGAGCAGTTCATGCGTCGTGAGTGATGAGAATATGTGTAATGTCTAGAGCCTGCCCAGTTGGTTCCTCAATGCAAATCTCAGGTTGATGATTGGGTGTCGAAATGATCTTAGGCTCTCTTCATGATTGCTAACTAGGTTTTGAGAAAATTGACATCCCTGGTGAATTTATTATCCTAGTTATCCCATGTTGAGCCTTTAATATTTTATTTGGCTACTACATTACAAACCTTTACCTTTTTGTGAAATAATCCCCTCTTTTGAACCCGTCCCTCCTTGAATGTTGAGAATGAGGCTAAAAGCCGAAGTTTGGGGTGTTGGTATCAATTTGGAAATGGTAAAGATGTACATTGTGTGTAGAAACATATACCTCAAAGTTTTTTATATGAAGATACTCAAGCTCCAAAAGAAAAGCAAAAGAAAATATTTGTATATTTGTATTAAAAAAAAGTGTGGAGTCTTGCGAAATTTAGAGAGATATTTTGAGGTGGTTCTATGTTGGTAACTAGAGGTCAATAAGGGCTATGTGGTTTAGAAAGAAGCAAAGTGCAAAAAGAAAAAATGTGTGTAGCGTTCAAGGAAGGTACAATCACTATATTCCCAAATATTCATCCAACATGTCCCGAAGCCTACACTACAACTCTTAAAAAGTCCTTTTTAATCTACAAACAATTATTCCTGACATAGCAATGAGTTAAAATAAGGGCAAGCATATGGACTGATACTTGTAATACTTAGCCTTCATTTTGAGTGAAAGAGTGTTTGATCGTATCCCCTGTACATATGTGTTGAGTTGGGGATTTTCTTTGATATGGGCACGCATGAATTGCAAGATTTAGCAGAAGTTAGGCTTCTTGAAGTAGGATACAAGTGCATATCTAGCTATGGGTAGCACTCTGTCATTGCTCTTGAGGCTCGAAGCTCACAAATTGTTTATTCGAACTGTTAAATGATCTTTGTATTCAAAGAAGGGTGACTAAAAAAAGTTACATGCTTGTTAGCTAACAGCCAGCACCATCCATAGTCACTGTTACTTTATGATCAGTCGAAAGTAGATTAGTATTTGGTAGGTTGACTTTTTAGTTGCTTGAGGGAAAGCAAGAGTCAAAGTTAGGGGTGTTGATGTGTCGTAGAAATGCGGCACTTTTGAGCATAATAAGTCATTTCTTATGCAGCTTTGGTGTTTTACAGGAAACCAGACTTGAAGAGCCAAGAACATGAAAAAGATGACAAAAACCCATGGAAGGCAGAAATGTCGCAGGTCTGCGACCGCCAAAGTGATGTGCGGACCGCAGACCCATCGCAGAGTGAAGTAGACCATCCCAGTTTCTGAGATTCAAGTCTGTGATCCATTTTGCGGTCGTATAACTCTTGTGTGAACTGCATAGTGATCGCACAAATGCAAAAGGATTTCCAGTGAAGATGACTTTGCGGTACGTTATGTGGTCGCAAAACTAATATGCGGACCGCATAACTGAAAAACTTTGTGATCAATTCTGCGGTGAAAATAAAGATGTGCAGATCGCAAAAGCGTTCTGCGACCCATTCTACAGTGGCAGAGTTGATCAGCAGGGTCATTTTTGTCACTTTTTGACCACGACTTTTAGACCGTTATAAATAGAATGATTAGTGTTTTTGTGAACCATCTTGTCTGAAAAAGAGGCTACACTTAGATCATTGAATACACCATTATTTTGGAAGATTTTGAGAGAGATTCCAAGACTTTGTCCTCTTTGTACACTTTATGACATTATTTATTACTTTGTTCTTGTATTCTAGTATGAGTAGCTAACTCTAAGTGGGTGTAACGTTAATGGGTGTTTACCATTCAATATATATATATATAATGGTTGGTTGATTTCTATTTATTTCTCATGCTTCATTTATGGTTATGGTTGCAAACATTGACTAGTGCCATGTTATACTATCTTTACTTGGAAAAGTGGGTTAGAGTTTGGTAGAATTGAATAGCAAGAACTCAAGGATTTAAACCTTGTTTAATAGGATCGCTTAGGGATAAGTGGGTTCTACTTGGCATAAATTGGTCGTTCTTAATTGTAACTCTTTTATATTTGGAAAAATCATAAAGAGGAAATACTACCTAATTATTGAAAAATATTGGATAGTTATTTAGGAACCATTTGCATATCAAAGGACCTTCCATTAGCAATATATCATATTAATACCGATAGCATTACATTCCATTGATGGGGACACAACCTTGGTTTCTTAATCAAATTAATCAAATTCTCTTAACAAAATAGCTTCTCTTGACAATTCACAATTAAAAACTCTTTTTAAACTAATAGAGTATAACTACGGCTTAAGTCAAGTTTCACACTATTCAAGTAACCTTTTCACACATATTCCTTGTGGGATTCGACCCTAACCTAGTTGGGTTATTATATTTGACACCGACCGCCTTACACCAATTATATAGGTGTAATTTGAGCGTATCAGTGACTATCATATGGAAATGAAACTAGTAAAGTAAGATGTCAGAACTGTTGCTTTCGTCTTGTCTTTACTTTTCCCCCCATCCTCCCGTCGCCTGTCCACTCAACTTTGATACCCAAATCTCCTTTTGTTTGAAGTTTATTGGACATGAATGAACCCGAACAGACATACCCACTGCTTCTGCTTTCTGCCATATGGGTCCAGTTTCATAATGTTATTACCGGACTCCATTTATTGAATTTGGTCTAGCTATATTACAAGCTTGTGTTTTTACGATCTTAATCTAATTATAGTAGAAAAGAGACTTTCTTAATAAAGAGAAGTTGGGGACATAGTAAACCTCCTAGTATAAGAGTGATTCCCTGGGACCGGAAGGGGAAAGATTGAATCTTGAAAGACTAAGCCCTCAGCTAGAGAGATCGGGAGGGTTAGTGTCCTATCTGCCCATCCGCCCGAGGTAGAGAATTTGATTTCAAATTGAAAAATTTATTGACCTACAAATCTGCTATTACGCAACTCAACCCTTCTCTGCAAACTCTTTTAGTTATTGGATGCGCAAAACAACCTATTCCCATTTGCGATGACTCGGTGACCTTTGACACATTACACTTGGTTGCACGTAATCTTTACTTTCGCCTTTCGCTCATGCAGTTAACTAACTAGTGACATTAAATTAAACCTTGAGATTGATCCCTGCCTCTTTCGATTCATCGCAAGGAAAGACTAAAAAAAAAGGAAGCATTCGGCGGACACAAGCCCTCGGGACTTGACACTTGAACACCGGGAAGCTTGCCCCTTGAGACAGGGTGCTTCGTTTGGAACTTCCCTTTTCCTTTCCGAAGTGAAATTCCTGCTTGTTTTCCGTTTGACCTGTGCCAAACTCCACTTTTGCTACTGCCAGGTGGAATGATTCATTCAACCTCGGTATCGGCAACCAAGACACCCTTCTCTATCGAATGAATCTTCAAATCATCATCTTTAAACCACGACTCCGATCATGGTTTCGAGTTGACTTTATCACAAGTGACAGGGGCAGGAGAACACTTCACAAAATGAGCTTTGACAGCGAGCGAGATCTTTGAAATTCAATCAGAACAGCACTAGGTGGGTAAGATATAGGATTCTTGTTTGAGTCGCGTGGATCACAAAATGGATCTATGATTTCAAGTCTACTCGTTGATTTTGAGAAAACCGAATCAATTGGCTTTTTTCATAGCAATTCCTCCAACTCGAGATTTTTCTTCATAGAACTTGCCATCAAATGTATATTCATCCATCTATTAGATGCGTCTTCTTTACTGAATGAAAGAGGGACTCGTTTCATAGGTAGCAAGGATAGGAAGAAGGGGTCCAATGAAGGCTATTGTTGAGGTTTTTATTCCAACTAGCAAGGAAAGGCCCCATTTTGGTCCTTAGAATGAATGTGAAAAGAAGAATTCTCAAAATCGTATGATTTAGATACCTGACGAAATGAACAGATAAAAGATCGGGATAGCCGGGATGACCTATTTCAAGATCAGATGATCCACTCTTTGTCCGCTTGGGAGGCTAAATCGGATAGGTCAGATACGAGGGAAACAGCCCATAGAAGAGAGATCTGATGCCTTTTCTGATGCAGCTCACGATGCGGAGCTGCCAACTAGCTAAGCTAGGTAGTTTGTTATTAGAATATCTATCCTAGTAGGAAGATGGAAAAAATATACTATACACTATAGGAGAGTCAAAGAATAGGCATGTTGGAACTATATCAAGTTTAGAATGACAAGGAATATCTGTATACTTCTATAATAAGTTTGGCTCTATCCTTCCTACCCACCTCATTAATATCTAGAGGGAATAATCCGAGAGTACCCTGATGATTAAGGGACAGGGACATCGTTAACAGGGTATGGTTCTTTTTTATCACCCCGGATGGTGCACACTGCTTTATATAAAGCACAGTGAATAATGTGTCAGACTGCCTAACCAATTGAACCGTTCTCTTATAGAACGGGTAAGCTGTCAAGTCAAAGTACATATTTGAGGATTGCCTCTCCATGACAGATTTCTTCTTCCTCATTTTCCAATAACAAATTCAAATAGGCTTGAGCCTTCTGCTTGTGTTATTTGTGACTGCTGGACCCTCCGCATAATCTTTGGTTATTGACTTCTCCATAATCGACCTGCCAGCGACCCCTGTTTATAACCTGTCCTTGTAACTTTCCTATGTATGGTCTCTCCACTAAGCTTTGATCTACGCGCACTAGCTTCCTCGGGGACTAATGCCCTTCTGCTGGTCTTTCGTCCATTGCCTATGGTCTTTGGCAACTAGTCTATAGTTTACTTTCGTCTATGGCCTGCCCTGCTCTCTTTTCAACTTAGTTATTAGTACTTCGGAGTGGTGCATACTCTCTTGCTTGGCTATTGAATGAATCTTGCGCTTGTCAGGTCCGCTACTCTGTCCTCTCTTGCCTATCGTCCACATCGGTGACTCCAACCCCGAAAAGATGATCTCTTCCACTAACCTCTTCCCATGAACTTCTAGAGTCCCTATCTAATAGTCACCCCCTCCCTTACTGACTAAGGCTAACATGGTGTCAACCAAAGGGGCAAGAAGTTCTCACATGAATAGACATTTTAATATTCGCTCAGTGCTTGAACCTTCGATCACTCGGATTCGTCGTTCACCTTCTCAAACAGATGAAACCTACTCAACCTTCGTATTCCCTACCCCCATACCTGAATGAAGGAAAGTAATAGCTAGAAAAAAGAGGCTATTCCATCATTGGCATAAGATGAACCAAGGAATCCAACCAAATATGAATGAATAGGAATGTGGAAACAGCATTGCTTGCATTGATTCAATTGATTTGAAGCAGCGGTTATACTATACATACATAGTTTTCACTAGGGGGTTTTACCGAATTGTTCACAAGCCCGTCAGAAGCAACCTTAGCAGAAAGCTACTCTTCCAGAGTCTCGTCCATCATTTTCTTAGGTGACTATTTAATAGCCTTTAGATCTTCCTGTGAGTTAGGCCTAATACTCTACTATATAAGATAAGCTAGGCTCTTCCTCTGTTCTTTTTAATATACACTAAACCGAAAGTCTTGATTTCAATGATTCCTCAATCCATGACCTAGTTGATCCTTTAGAATCAGCTTTAGCATTGAGTAAATAAAAGAATTCACTATTGGGTCCTTCAGTTGTGTGAACATCAAAATCTTCACTTTCATGAGCAGGAACTGGAGTTGAGGAATCGGGTATAGGTGTTGTCCATTCTATAGACAATAGACCCGCTGACCCACTAATGGTTTTTGTTGGTAAAAGACAATAAGTTCAACAACTTAGAGTAGGGATATTTATCTATTTATCCTTAGAGAAAAGGTGACTTCCCTACTCCCTTGCTTTTACACAAGAACGAAAACAGCCTTCGTGATCCCCACCCGGGAACACTTCACTTCACGTGCCTGTAGAGTCAGGAAGTTATTCATATAATAAGGAAGGGAGGTCTTTCCAAAAGGCGTGAATGCAAATAAAAAACATTACCTAGATAAGCTTCACGACCGGGCAGTCTTCGTAATAGAAGAGAGATTTGGCGATAAGCTTGTGCTTGTTTGGAGGGATCATCATAAATGATTAACGTGTGTCGTTCACGATACATAAAATATTCAGACAGAGTTGTTCCTGTATAAGGAGTAAGGTATTGTGATGTAGCATGGGAATCTGCCCTTTCGGCTACCATAATAGTTTATTCCATCGCTCCCCCTTTCCTGTAAAGTAGTTACTACCTGGGCCACAGAAGATGCTATTTGCCCAATAGCTACATAAACACATATTACATTTCGACCTTGTTAATTGAAAATCCTATCAGTGGCTACTGTTGCTTTACCGCTCTGTCTGTCCCCAATAATGAATTCTCGCTGACCATGTCCTGTGGGGGATCAATCAATAGAAATAAGCCCAGTTTGAAGAGGCTCATATACAGAACGGCGCGAAATAACACCTGGGACGGGAAATTCAATTAGTCAAAATTCAAAAGCTGAAATTTAACCTCCAGTGACAATCCCCTTTATTTTTTTGAAACCGGTCTTAACCGCTCATTTGAGAGAGTAAATAAAATAGTGTCGGGGATTGAATATAGGACAATAGTTGACTTGAATCGGATTCTCGCTCAAAGCCTATTCTCGAGGCAGTCTTTCTCTTATAGCGGAATTCCCTTTCACTTGCCAAAACTTCTTCTTCCTGGTCCTATCGAACCAGACACTAAATACCCGGCCTTACCCAAGTCTAGTTTCGAATCTAGCCTCTACATCAAACCGTGAAAGCCTTCAAGCTCAATCCATTCCTTCTAGCCTTCCTCGCTCTTTGGGATAGAAGGAATACTAAAGATCGTGGCATATCTCAATTCCTTTGGCGCAAGCCATTACTTAACAAAATTACTTATATAGTTATAGTAAATCCTTTCTCTTCCTCAAACTAGTACCAAAAAGCATATTTCAAAGCCATCTTTCAATGTTTGTGCCCCAAAAAAGGGCTAGGTTCAAGGGTACGCACCTAGTAGCTGCGAGCCTAAGATCAAAGGCAGTTCCAAAAAGGAGTTCCCTATTTCTAGCTTGATAAAGTAAAGTCTCAATGACAGTTGTAAGGTTAGGAAAGCCAGGTATGATGAAATCCTCTTTTCGAATAGGAATTAATTTGATCTTATTATTAGAAGGAATCGCCATTACCGGTGGAAATTTAACCCAACGATCTCTTCCTCCTGAAGTATGGAAAAAGGAAGAAAAATCAGTCAACCACAAGGAAAGAAGGACGTATAGCTCAACTTTCTTGCCTCTTCCTCAATCCAGTAGCGAGGTTTCAACGAGTTCTTTATACGCGTGTAACAAAAAGTATATATACTTTTTATCTCGAATTCCCTATTACTCTTGGTCCTTGTTCTTGATCTCTGTGAAAGATCCAGTCGAAGGGAATGAATCCATGTTCAAATCTTATTACCGGGTTCGATTACGGGAAGGAAATAGAGAAGGTAAGGGACCGTTTTACTTGTTCAAGCTGGTATTGTTTGATTAAGTAGTAAGTAATTGAGAAGTGGTGAATTGGCCAAGAGGAATAAATCTTATTTCAAGTACTAATAAAAGCATTCATTACAAACTCTTGAGCTCACTTATCCCAAGTATAGAATGTTTTCCCTTAGCCTGTCTATGTTGAATATGTTTTTTCTGTGTAGAATAGAGATTTTTTCTAAGATTGATAGAATATACATTTTCTTTCTCTGATTAAAGGTTGTCCAAAGAGGACTAAGATACAGATGTTGTGCTTGAAAGTAAGCTTCAGCCAAGCATCAGATAAACCAAGTTCGGGTTGGGAAAAGGGCTATTTACCCCAGTAATATAGAATAATTATTACCCCCAGCACATCCCCAAATGAGAGCATCGTCTTTACCCCTAGAAAAGGTGCGATGTAATTTCCTGGTTCGATTACATTGCTCGATGTAATTGAGTCTTAAAGGGTAATTGCATAAGTAATCTCTTTCTTATGAGAACTATGAACCATACTCATGAATAATCTCTACTCTACCTTAAGGAGATGTGGAGGCAATAGATCCCGTGCAGTTTAACTAACTCTACTGCTCCATACGCCTATCTTTTAGTTTAGTGGCCCAGGTCCTCCAGCCTTCCATTAGCTTTCGATTTAGTTTTCATTCAAAGTCTTGGAATGCGAGCTTATGTGCTTTTAGGTATAGGCACCATTCGCCTGACTTTCTTGAAGTCTTAGGATTCTCCCCTATTATTCCTTTCTCTCCCCCTCTTGGCCTTGCTTTCTTTCCTGTCTCATTTGAAATAGCTTCTAAGGTAGGGAGTCTTCTCGAAGTTGTCTAAGTCTTGTAAGGCCCCTAAATCTATATATAGAGAGGTCATGATATGGAGGGAGGATTTCTACACACAACATCGTGCTTGGGGCATTCCTCCTTCTTTTAAAAGAAGACTAGAGGACGAAAGAAGAAGCTCTTACATCGGATAAAGCTATTCTATTGTCCTTTGAATATTGGAAGATAGTAAAGGCCGACTTTCTTTTTAAAGATCACTCAAAGATGTGGCAAATCCCCTTTTTTAAGTCTATGAATTGGAAGCAAGAAAGACTCTTCTTGAAAGCGAGTTCAGTGGCTCTCTGGTGAGGGGCACAAACGGTATAACATAGTTGCCACGAAGACACTTTTTTTTCTCTTTTTGTTCTTGAGGTCTTATCTGAAGGTAAACCCTAGACACATCACACATGCGATTGACAGTTTTTGGACAGAAGGAGATGAAACTGCTAGTGGACTGACTTTCTAGGTCTTCTGTCTTGCAAATGAACTAAAGGCTAGGTGCCTCAGGGAAATGTATAGTGTTGCGGGACTCCGTTCACCTTGAAGTGGAACTACTGTGATGGGGAATGTCACTAGTTGTGATGCTTGCTACTTTGGTTCCCTTTTACCCCTCTTACAACACAAGAAAGAAGGTGAGAGTAAGTACGACTTTCTTCTTCTCTTAACTAAATGATATCTAAGAAGGTGCATCTGTCTTAATAAAAAGATTTATTATCATAGGTTTAGCCTCAAACATGCATTGTATATCATCATATGGATATGCTAGCTCTTCAATCTTACTTTGTAATTGAATTAATCTATCATCACTATCGTACTTGTCAACTTTGATTTACGCAACAATTCCAAGACTGCATTTTGGTATTTAGAAATATTGGTGCTAGTTGGATGTTCATTAACATAAAATTCATCATTGATTAGAGCCTTATAAAACTTACCTAATACCTCACTATATTCAGTATCTCTTTTATATGATCTTCATGAATAAAGGCTCCTGGCCATCCTAATATCATTCGGGGCACCATTATGAAAACGAAACATGATTAACTTTATCTCTTTATAGTATAATAAAAGGCCTAGAAACTGTGTTAGTTTTCCTCACCCAGCGCCAAACCCGGTAGCTCCCATCTAGGAGAGATCTAAAAGGCGGAGGTACAATTCAAGGTAGGCATGGTTTTTATCCTATAGAGTTGTAAATAGTATCATTTTTTTAAGAAAAAAAGAAAGTCTAGCCGGAATAAACTTTTTTACCCAAGCAATAAACTACATGAATGCAGGCGGAGGAAGCAGAGAGGTCCTTGAGAGAATGGAGGGCAGGGGCCCCTAATTGAACACAAGGAAGAAGAGTGTGGGAAGGCGTCTTTTTTAAACTCAAAAATAATTTCACTTGAATTCTTCCTGTGAGTGAATCCTATCAACTAGACTTTTCCGAAATTGCATAAGTAAAGAGAAAGAGATTCGCTCCTTCTGTTCCAGACAGGGCATCAATTTGGAACAGGAATTATCCACAGCAAATCCGAAAGCTTTAAAATTTGCCAGAGAATGATGGCCAGCTGAAGGTATGGATAAAAGAAAGAAAAAAGCTTTTATTCTTTTAGTGAAGCTTAAGATGTCTTGTCTTTATGTGCATTCATTTTATTTAAGACAGTCTGCCAGCTAGGGGAAGGATCTCAAGTTTGAGTGGAAGTCTATCCCATAATCCTTCATGAAACACTCTTTAAAGCCTATATCGCGTCGTTTAAGGCACAATAACCGTCTTCTATGTTAGGTTCATTGTTGGACCTTTTTACCGTTTCGAAAAAGACGTTATAGCGACCATCTTGGGCCTTCCATGATTGTTGACCTGTCTCAGACCGGAGAAGACGTTCTTCAAGACAGGATATACGGTACAGAAAGGATCACCTAAAGATCTTGTCTGGACGGAGATGTGTCTTTCCTAAGCAAGACGGTAAAAAAATAATAAAGACTTTTAAGACTACATAAGACCTTCTTAGGAAAGTCTCTATCCTTCTCTTACAGTCAATCATTCCTAAAGTCAAGACATTGAAGACAGTAAAGGGGAATATGTTATCTGATTTCCGCTGATTAGATTTGTGGAATCCAACCTTAAAGTGAAACTCCACTCTATGAATCCTATAAAAAGAGAGATTCCCAGGACAGGGAGAACATTTCCGGCAATACAGATTCCATATCCAAAATGCTCGGAAGGAACCTTCGATATCCAATCCCATGTGGAACCTCCCCTAAGAAAGATTTTCGAGACAAAAACTAGTCACTATATGGATCCGAGATAGAACTCTGATCCTGCAACTCCTTCCCTTGATATCCTTGAGTTGTTGGTTACACCGCACCGGAAAAGCACTCCCTGGGAAATTCGGATCTTTCTCAGCAAGGACAGTACCAAGGATATCAGGGTTAGATAGCTTTTTTTCCTCTGGCAGTCTAAAATCTTTTCAATCAATTGGGAAAGCCTATACTCGAAAGAGGGAAACCTTCTGTTTGCTTGCCATTGCAATATCGAAAACGCAGGAAAGAAAGCCTTGGCCTGGTATTTTGTTTTGACCGGCAAAAGCTGAACCCAAACCAAACGCTAAGCAAAGAAGGGATGTGCCTTAGTTCAGTCTCGAGGACGGGATAATAAGGGTGTAGCACCAAATATGTCGGAGTAGTCCCACCCAGTAGATGGACAAGCCAGTAGTACCAATCAAGGAAGCCTTGAACTCTAGAGCTTTCTTGCCTGATGGGGACTAAGAAAAAGAGACGAATATAGCTAAACAGCTGCAGCAGAAAGAACAAAAATCCTAAAGTTAAGGTGCATAGAGGTCTTTTCAAGAATGAGGGAGTACAGAACAAGGGGTTTGCAAGACAAAAGAGAACTCGCTAGAACTACAGACAAGGATATTTTACTCAATTCCCCTCTTACTATTTTAAAAAGCGGAAGAAAATGAAATTCCACCAGTGTGTATGTAAGACAACCTTAATTCTCTATGTTCAACACTTTGGGCAAGCCAGAGAAAGACTTCTCTGTGGGAATACCCGGTTGTCGCCTACTTTAAATAGAGAAAATCCCTGGAATTCTCTGATGCTGGGGATTATGCCTAAAATACTTCATATTGCAATCTCCGCTGGTGATCGTTCTTTTCTTTTCATAAGATCTATTCTTGGGCTAGAGCGTTGATATAGCTTTTCTCTTTTATATGGGATGGGCTTTGGAGAACTCCTAGAATGGGATTCCCCTTATGTGATATCCTAACTAGTACCAGTCTAACTCAGAGTCATCTGCTAGGCCAGCTTCCTATGAGTAAGCCAGTGCTAAAGAAGAGGGCTGAGGAAAGCTAAAAATTCATTGGGATAGATGCAGCGCCAATTTATTTCCGCCAATTTCCGCCGTGAGTGCTAAGTACTTTGATTAATCGTCTGCAGGATTTCTAGAATAGGAATAGGCTTTTTCTTTAGAGTAAGACTCTTTGCTTTCTTCTTTCGGCCAGCTCAGTGGATGAGTGGCTGTATTCGACACCTCTTTCTCTTGCAGCTAGTGCACTATTTGATATAGTTGAACATGGGTGTAGCGATAGAAAGTTTTGAATCAATAATTCCTCAAAAGTCATTGCTAGTATGTTTAATACAGTTAGTGCTATACCTTAGGCCTCAATTAGCAGTCGTAAGGCCGATATGTCTTCATCCCGAAATACGTAGATATGAAATCTCGTCTGTTTGAAAGGTAACTTGACTTAGCAGTCGGACTATGAACCATTGTCACTTTTTAGGCCTCCCAATATAATTAATTTGAAGGAGTGAAAGACACTTGATTGTAAGGAGAGGAGCTCCAGCCACTCTACTTCTGCCGTCGTGTAGCCCTGCGGATAATTCGAATACCGGAATATCCTTCCATCCCTTATTCAATCTTATCTACCGGCTCTAAGACCAACTCAATGGGAGGAATCAGATCAATCTTAGGGCTTTGCTTTCAGCCCTCAAAGACTCAATAGCAATTCCATCTCGTCTTTTCTTATCAATAGCCCCAATCCCCATCTTTTCAAAACATGTCTTTTACGGGTAGGTCGAAACATTTTCATCCTTTTCGTTCGGTGTCATATCCTACGAATATGCGCCGAAGAACCTTCGTCCTCTTTGTTCCTTCGACATCTTCTACCCCAAAGCACTAAAATAGCACAGTAAGCGGACCACCTACAGGATATCAAGCCATACCTGGCAATGAGGCTGATGCTACTACCGATACAGAGAAATACAAGGACTTTCTTTCTATCAATGTGAAATCCATTCTATTTATCTGATGCGCATGTTGTCCGATCAGTCTACTCTGCTTTAGTATGCGCTAAGCAAAAAATCGGAGCTCCTTCTTGTTGTGCCCGATCCCCAAAGCATTGAAGAAGATAATGGGGAACTATCCAGTGAAAAGTCTTAACATGGGAGTTTATACCTCTGTTGGCAATCCCTCTTAAGAAGTGGTGTCCGGTCACCAAGAAATTCTATTGATTCTGTTCAGCGAAAGGGAAGTTGTCCTTCTATCACGAGTTTTATACCCCCTCCCCCCAAGGATCATCCTGGTCAATCTGCATGAGTTTTGATGTTCATACATGAGCCATAGAAGCACAGCTACCTTCCTAAAATAAGGCTTTGTGAATAAGCAGTTCCATAAGCTCCAGTTACATCGCTAACCGAGTAGCTACAACTTCACGAGGGGAATTCGCGTAAAAGTGGGCTTTAGTTTTTGCTTCCTCGAACGGGTGTAGAAAGATTTTTATTACCCTTTCTTCCAGGGGAAGAGAGTTGGTTTATAACCAGACTCTAAAGTTTTCTACTAGGTAGAGTATTCCAAAAAAAATAAGCTAGGTCTTGAGCATCTTGCAAGGGCATCTACTTGTCTATTTTATTTTCTTGGTACATGCTCTATGGTCACATCATCAAGCCACCCAATAAGCCTTTTTGTTTGGGTAATTATAGTATGGAATCAATTCAGGTCAGGCTTTTTAACTGAATAATTACCAAGGAGTTGATTGATCACCAATTAAAAAGCTCCATAAGAGTTGCAACTCTTTCAAATCCACAGCCATCTCAAGTCAAGTATGAGGGCTTGGTACTCTACGAGATTATTGGAACAAGGTTTCGACAAGGTGAAGGAGATAGCACTTCTCCTTCAGAAGTAAGAAAGAGAACTCCAGCTCCATCTTGATGAGAAGCACCATCAAAGTACATCTTCCATGGTGGAAGAATTTCGACCACAAGCACATCTTAAGTCCTCAAACAATTCCCATTCAGTAGGTATTGGGTCAAACAACTAGGAAATTCTTTTCTTTCTTCTATTGCTTTTTTGGGGGGGACTTATTAAAGGAAGGTTTCAACCTGGCATAAGCTAAGGTACCCTGCTCATTAATCATTTCCCATGCATGGTCAGCTCTTGTCATATTAATGTATTTGAATTAATCATATATTCATTCTTACACGTAGAGATACCTATTTATAGTGGTTTGTTCTTGCATCAATAGAAGCTTGAAGCTATAGTTTAAGAGAAGTGACAAGATCATCAAAAAAGGGAGGCACTCAAGCTTGACTATACAATTGGTAGGAAAGATTTTACACTTGAGCATACGCCTTCTTCCTCTATGGACAGGGCGACGTGACACACAATGGATCGGTTAGAAAGGAGAACAAATTGATCACATGTCCCCTTCTCAACAACCTTTCTCGTATCAGTAGATAGAGTAGATTTCCTATCCTTGGTCAACCTAAGAATTTTCTTCTCTCTATATTTAGTTACCACTGGCCCAAGCCTATGCGAGCAAGCCTACACCCTATACTGGATCCAGGCCAAAGTGATGAAAACGCGAACGGTCGTATATCATAATAGAATATAAAAAGGTCCATGAGAGAAAGTCTAGCCCTATCTTAACCTTATGATCCTAGTCAGCTTATCTCTGTCTTGAGGCCAATAACCAGTGACTCTTTTGTTAACCACATGTAGAATATCTTGTGTAGTTGGGAAGGATAACTAGAATCTATCTTTCCTTTAGTGTGTAACCGATTTATATGTTAAGCTCCCCTTTTTTTCTCTCCTTTGCTTTTCTTTTGCCCCTCTTTAAAGTAAAGCTGCTTCTTAGAGTTGGCTTTTGGAAATGCAATTTGTCTCTGTCTAGCTCCTCGCTTTGAACTCAAATAAGACCTTCTTTTGGTCGAGCAACTTCGTTCTTGGTGTTCTTATTCCCTTCGCTTTCCCAGCCGCAACCTCTAAGGCCCAAGTAATTTTTTTGTTTGATCAAATGATTGATTTAGATTTGAAATTCCTCATTACCAAGGGAAGAGAGTGTGGATCAGGTGTCCTCTTGGATATTCCAAACCACCATCTTGGACTTCCAGTATTTGCTTCAGACAAAACGTTTTGGACTCAAAGTGTGCCCTCATGAGATTGGGAAAAACTTCAAAATGTGTCTTTTACGTAACTTGGTTAGCTGAGTGGTTAATCCTGCAGCAATCGTTGATGAGTAATCTCGCTCGAAAGTTATAACCTGCCCCCCGAACTCGGTATCCGTTCTGCCCGATGTTTCACTCCTCCGAAAGGCTATTGAAACAAGTCATGATCCGAGACTTATTTTAAGGGAAAACCTTAAAAATTTATTTCGAGCAGGGTCCTCTACCGGCATATTCATTCTTTTTCTTTATTATAGTATGTATGGCGTTTCTAAGTTAATGTTTTTTTTAGCACGCGTGCCTTCGTTCCAAAAAAATGTATATTCAGGACATTTTGTCGTGGGTGGTACTAGTAAAAATTATTATCCGACTGATGGATTCCCCGATTTTTGGATTTTCATTTCTCTATGTAAAAAAGAGTTGGATCAAAGGCCTCGTCTCTATACCCTTCCATAGAGGAGGGGCCTTTAAGCGTACAAAATGTTAAGAAATATTGGATGTTGCTTAGTCGCTGCTGACGCACGGAGCTCGCCGCTGAAGCGTTAAATGTGCTTCTATTTAACAAATGGAGTTTGACTGAGATAAAACATAATCAAAAGGAGCTATGGCCCGCAACAAAACTAAAATGAAATTAGTTGGAGACATATTCGGTGGGGCACCCCCCCCCCCCCCCCC
>MCJB01049686.1:24623-68034 GCA_002018475.1 Nicotiana obtusifolia
CCCCCCCCCCCCCCCCGATAGGTGGTATGCAACCAACTCCTCTTCTGAAGACTATCTATAAGTAGTATTCAAAAGAAGAAATTGAGGTTTGATACCATTTGTGTTCAAAATAAGATACCTCTTAGGTCATTTCTTTCTCCCCTTATGCTATTATAGCTTCAACTACTTTCCAATAGCTGCTTGCTTGGCTTCAAATCCTTACCATCCCTTCGCCGCCTCCACAGAAAGATTGGTCACGTCACTTTCTTCTTTTTTTCTGGATCAGTCTCTTAACTCACATTTTCTCTAAAACAGTACAACAGACGGCGCAGCGCAGCCTATGCACTAATTAGCTTCCGATGTATTCTCTGGCATTGATTTGATTAAAGGAAAGGTAAAACCTTCACTTCAAGCTTTGAATCTAAGTTCGTTATTCGGTCAATGATAGACTTTAGGCCTTCCCTTACTCTCTCTTCTACTTAAGTTCCTAGCTAGGCTGATACCTTTGCCAAGTCTTAAACTCTGACTCCTAAACTTAAAACTGGTAGGAAATGCCCATTTTGAGCTCACTCAGGCGGATGTTCCCGCTGATCTTGACTTTACAAATTGTCAGCTTCTGTCTTTCCATACGGAGTCTAGCACTTTTCTTGTCTATTTTGTCTTTATGTGGCCGGTTTTCTTTCCCTTTTTCCGATCGAAAGATCTTTTTTGACGCGATATCGCTATAAAGGTTACAACTTAAGCATTCAAAATGAGGGTTATTACATAAGTGATTAGAGCGGTGGCCCCCTTGCTTTGGAAAGAGTTGACTTCTTCCTGTGCAGGATAGCCACTGACTCTTCCGATTAATTAAGATATAGGGCAAGTCCAACGCGTCAAAGTAAAGTCAGGTTTAGCAATCGACGTAATTGGTTCAAATACCAAAAGCTAGGTCATAGAAGGTAGATTAGATTCGACAATCTTAAGTAGTAGCGATACTATCAGCTAATCACTAGCTTTTGCTAGAATAATGTCATAAAGTCGGAGAGGAAGAAAAATGCCATCATAAAGGGATCAGCGTGTGAAGTTGAAGGGCTAGGGAACTCCTTTAGCTCAATATTGAAAGTTAAGGTCGATCGGAGGAGGCCTTACCTCTTAGATGACCCAAGCAAGTCATTAAGCTATTAGATGGATCCTCCTAGCTGTAGTTACTTAAGGTCGAGTAGTATACGGGTGAGGCGCACAGTTCTAATAGGTTTTTACTTGAGCTTTCTGCAGAAAAGCAAGTCTACAAGCCACTGCAGTGAGGTTATAAGTCTGATTTATTTCTCGTATTGAGATCTTAGAATTCTATACGCACCCCCTATAAGGTTACGTTAAATAGTGGTATTTTCTGTATAAGATTGACATCCCCATTCTAAGGTTACTTAGTACTTAGGTCGTGAGTTCTACTCTTAGTAGCCTTTATTCCCATCCCGCGTAAGAACATAGGTTTTTTCCCTCAGTTTCTGCTCTCCTTGCTTTAACTAAAGAACTACCTTTCACTTTATTTAGGACTCTAAGAGCTCTACCTTTGAATGAGTTAGACTTCCTGTGTCAACAAGAAAGAGTGGCAGGACACTAAAGAAATGACTATGAGACTAGTGCAATCAGGTAATCGACCAAGTAATCCACATACATGATAAAAGAGCATTTCCGCCCTAGTGTACTTATCCACTGGCATTGAAGGAGAAGAATGACAAGGTATGCTGCCACAATAAGGATTTCCGCTTAGTCCAATCCAAGAGCAAACAAGAGACGCCTTATTAAGCAAGAACCTGAGCTAAGAGCAGGGTAGATCAATTAAGGTATAGAGAAAGCTCCAAGCAGACACCATTGATCAACCTTATTCAGGAACATCAATCAAAGATCTTGCTTACCGGATAACTTTCCTGGTGAAAGAGAGAAAGTTTGACAAGCTAAGAAATTTTCGTTGAAAGCAGGAACTCGGAATGTGACGACTATTTTCACTAGTTTCAAAGGCTCAATTGACCCTTGAGGTTGAATCTGGCTAGGGAGTGCCCTCGTAAAGACTAAAACCTCGTTACGCCGAAAACAGTAGAGGTGCGACAGCACCTTGGTAGTGAGTGGAAACTTACTTTCTATCTAGTTAGTAGGATTTTCTTGCCTGCTAAGGGATTAGTCCAAGTTAGACCGAGAAGTAAGAGTTGGTAATTGAATTCGGGGGGCCTGAATAGATAAATTCTCTTAATCTGGCTAGGGGGTGCCCTCTTAAAGACTAAAACCTCGTTACGCCGAAAATAGTAGAGGTGCAATAGTGCCTTGGTAGTGAGTGGAAACTTACTTTCTATCTGGTTAGTAGGAATTTCTTGCCTGCTAAGGGAGTAGTCCAAGTTAGACCGAGAAGTAAGAGTTTGTGATTGAAGTCGGAGGGGCTGAATAGATAAATTCTCTTCCCACGTAACACTAAGAAGCAAGTTCTGACAGCCTATGATGAAATAGCACAAAATAAAAGGGCTACACGAATAATAGTGTTAGTAGTTCGTGAGGCTAATTTTGAGCAAGATAGTGGATTGATGTTCACTGTAGCACTATCTGACCTTGAAGGTTAAGTTAGTGTACCATGAACTCCATCCCACATATTTTGGATGTTGTGGCAACAGTTATCTAGCTACATTCTATTACCGGTTGACACCATATTGGAAAACTTTTATTCTGGTTATTGCTTGTTAAATTCTGTTAGGTTCTTTGTCAAATACTAGCTGATTTGAATCCATATTCTTTGGGGGTGTAACTTTGGTTGTTCTTTCCTTTGAGCTAAGATAGGCCCTATCAAAACTAATTCCAGAAGCATCTTCCATTCATCTCAACCTAGACTGATCTTTGTTCTGATAATGATAAATCATCATCAATTTGTATAGTATATATACCCCCAGGTCATCTTTTTGTACCATTTTTTTCTTTCTAAAAGAGGGCCTGGAATTGGCTCTCTTCACAGACCCTAAAGGCGTTAGGAAGAGATTTAATCAACCAGCGTAATAACTTCAATGATAGAAAAATCTATCAAGACCTAAAACAAAAAATACAATCTACCATGGAGTCTTTTTATTTTGCATATCTCGAGTTTATAATTCTCCTCACGCTTTTTCCATCACGATTTTCTCGTCGAGAACACTCACCTCGTTGATTTTTCCCCTCGTTCATTTTATCTTAGACATTGAGATATTTATGCAAAGCATTCTTTTCTACCTATGTAGGCAACACAAGCTACGGAGCTGTAGACTTAAGACCTAAGGATATTTCTTTGACGGCTGATCGGGTCTTAGAATCCTCAGGAAAGTGTAAGCACCTGTATACAATTTCTATTTTGCTTTATATATATAGATATGGCTTTCTCTTGATGGAATATAGCAAGATAAATCTTCTTTAGAACCACAACTCAGTGAAGTAAGCGACAACTGCTATTAGGGTCTGTCTTAAGACATTGGCTCTCTAAAAGAAGGATTTCCTATTGTTGCATGGGTTCTTGTTTGTATAAAATATATTGACTACAAATTGAACTAAATAAAGAATGTTGACTGTTCGACAAAATGAAGATTTCAATCTCAACTTAGAATAATCAAACGTCCATCACAAGTCACATGGGCACCCCCACCAGGTAGAATAGTTGTGATATCCCCATCAAGATCTAACTTTAAGAGGATACTATTCATTTCTTCTTTACACTAGTGCTCGCTTTGGAGACTAAAAAATGAAAATAATACATATCTGTCAGCCAAGTAACGATAATAAGAAAGACTAGGGTATAGCTGTTAAAATCCCCGGCCGAAATCATCCAACATAAAATTGTATAAGACCTTAGTGATTAACCCAGCGTGCGGGATCCCTACTTTCGTAACAGAAAAATTAATTCCATTTTGGTCATAAACTGGTATTTTTAAAAAGGATGAAACTAAGGAATTACGTAGCTATCACGCACCAAGGGTGCCAGCTTTCGTAAAATTCTTTTATGAGGAATAGGACCTTGTGAGGGTGCTAGATTCAAGATGAAAATAGTTCTAATCTTCTCCACTCCACCTAATTTGGAAAAGAACTCACGGCGATCTCTGAGAAAATCACATGATGCTCCTGAAAGATAGATGAACGCATAAAACAACTATTCGACATATGCGCCAGAGCGATTAAAACGAGAGCGTCCCTTTCACCAGGATAAACAACCCATTTATGATCAGGGTCTCCTGGCTGACATAAAGTTCCAAACACAAAAAAAATTGCCTCATCTTTGGGAATACTTAATAACTTAAGTGGGGACAATGCATACTTCTCTTCTGAGATAAGAATGATTATATCACATACACTTAAAGGGTGCAATGAAAATAAATCACCAAGTTTAGTATAGACATATAATATTGACCGAGCAAGTTGTTGTGCGGAGCATGAATAAGGTGGATTTTTCCGTAGGACCTCGACATCTGAATCAATTCTGAACAAACAATATCTCTATCTGGCTTTGTAATTAACCCAGCCAGTAAATAGAGATATGGAAAGAGGGGACAGCTTTGTCGCAGACCTTTCTTTGGTTTTTTTTATGAACTCCACTGGTCGTCCATGGATTATAGGGGCTTTCCATAGTATATAAATAAGATTTCGTATCCTACTCTGCATATTCCATTTTCCTTAAGCATATAGAAACCTTTAATTCAAACTTTCATATGTTGCTGGTTTGGTGAGTTTAGTGATCATGGCTAGCTCACCTGATCTATCAGGTGAGTAGTAAGCCTCCTTGGGATAATTATCAATATCTCTTCCTTTCAAAATAAGATTAGGAGGGCGACCTTTTTAAAGAGTCAGCCTATCTTTTAATAGAAACTATTGGCAATTACCTTAGCCATTCTCCTATATAGTGTAGTCCCCATAGCAATAGGCCTCGGTCTAGTGAGGTTTTACTTTTTTGGGAATCATTGCTAGGAATAAGGATTGAATTGCACCTGGTTTGCTCTTGTTTGACTTTAATTACCATATGGAAATGGAGATCGTCCAACATTAAATTCCAGCACTGCCCATGAATTAATCAACCAAGTAGAAGTTGAAGTTCAGTTAGAATCCATATAGTCTAGTAGTTTCTTACTATGAATAGCCCCCTATTATTGATAGAGAGCTTACCGCCCCGCCCTTTATAGTCACAACTGTTGTCATGGAAAAAGAGTTTGTTTTCTGTCAAAGAAGCATGCTTAACACAACCTATAGCATAAAGGCATTTGAGCCGCATCTAAACTAAATGTTGGGCAAGGGCCCGTACTCTCTCTTCTATGGATACGCTATCTCTTCCGGCTATGGTATGGGGAAGGGAAGGTGAGATCTACTTATTGATTTAATATTAGATGGGGCTGTACTATGATCGTTCGGGATACATGGGCTTGCGCACTACACACAAGAATGAATTGTTATACGGTCGGTAAACTCTTTCCTTTCTACAGGCAGCCTATCAAATAGGATCACGTATTTTTGAATATGTTATTACAAAATGTACATGTATTCGGTTTTCCATTTTTTTATGTTCCTGCTCAGGCCCTGATAGAGAATGGGCACGACTCCCCCTCTCCTCGTTCTACCATCCAAACAGGTCGGCTGTTCTAAGTTTTGGGGTTGGGTCGGATAGGACCAGATCCAATCGGATCTGATCGTAGCTTCGAGTTCAGGTGTCGTGTTGCGGCCGGACCGGAAAGGAGGGGGACAACAAACCTCCTGCCAAGAGGCTAAGATTGCCTTCTAACTCGTAGCCACTTGTTAGAAGGACGTGCACCTTGATTGTTGGGGGGAATCAACGAGAAGAAAAAATAAGGTAGATTATTCTATTTCCTCCTTTGGTAAGGATTGGCGTTTTTGTTCAAGGGTATGTTAAAAACCATCATCTTTTCTTCGTTTGTATCACCGAGACACCCAAAGGGCCAGCCACATATACCTCAGGAGCCCTATCCCATTCAAATCAAAATAGAACGAGCACCTAAGACTAAGGGGAATGGAATGTCGACCATAGGGTGAGATAATCTTATAATATGAGGGCTAGTGACTGTTCAAGTCATAAATTTAGTCATTTTGATCAACATGGCTGCAAGTGGACGAGGTTTATGGGTTTAAACTGACTACAACCAAAGTTGTGACTACTTCAACCCAAAAAAAAAAAAGGCGACCCCCTATTCAAACCAAAAGAAGTACCTCACCTCACTTACGAAGAAGTTGTTGGAGCTAGGCTCCGAACTATGAGAGTTTGTTTTTTATCTTTCTCAGAGCAGTCTAATCAAATAGGGGATCAGACCACTCGTGGTGTTTTAACTAGTCATTAATGGTCGGCTTAATTAGTACCTTATCGGTATGTTGTTGTGAACACTTTCATTTTTAGCCTCTCATCTTCTCTAGAGAAGCAAAACTCGAATGGATAGAACAGATGGTCCAACTACATAACTTTTTCTTTTTCATTACTTCCATGGTCGTGCCTCGTGGCACGGCAGCACCCGTACTATTGAAATGGTTCGTCAGTAGAGATGTTCCTACAGGTGCCTTTTATCCAATGGTACTATAATTCCTATTCCTATCCCTTCATCCCTCTTTTGGTCTATCTACATTCCTGGAAATTCATATGCTCCGTGGACGGAGCAAAAAGTGGAGTCTTGGTTAGAGTAAGCCGCCCTATTCTATAATCAGACATAATTGGAAGAAGCTCATCTGAAACTAGAGCTAGAAACGCTTTATTTCATTTCATTCCCGTTCTTCATTTCCTTCTTCTCGAATCTAAGGGGGACTTCTCATATTTAGAATCTTTTCGCGGTGTGCTTCATTTACTATTATTTCGTACTTTCGTCCTACACGGCTAGACGTCCGGTTCTTGACAAAGTTGCATGGGTTACCACCACATCCTTTCCCAATAGACTTGAAGTTCTTCATAGGCAGGCGGGATAGAAAATCTTCTCTCAAAAAGAGACAGATCAGAGATGACAAAGGAAGGTATTCGGTTCAAAAAGGATACGGCAGGCAAAACAGCTTCAGTCCAAAATTGACTAAGGACAAAAGCAAGCTACAAGCCTAAGAAACCGCTTTCTTGTGGACCTTATGTAAAAAAAAGCAGCGAAGAAAACAAGACACTAAGTTATTGCGCTAACTCGCAAGTGCTAGCGCACTACGGCTTTTCATCCTTCTGCAGGTCCTTTCACTCCCTCCTCCTTATACGGACTTAAAAGAGTACCTAAGGTGGATTAGTGGTTTATTTTCAAAAGGGATTTTATTTACCGTAGCTTTTAGACAGCTAACAGCTAAGCCACTAATCATATAGCTAATAAAATAAAGTCATTCACTACTGAGATAGCTCATAAAAGTCATTTCAGGTTCAAGGGCTAAAGCTTCTCTTAGGAGAATCGCTTCTCTACACTCGACTTAAAGGCACCTACGAACTCACTCATAAGGAAACTCATCAAGCAGGTCTTTTGAGTCTTTCAAGTACTAGCGAAGCTTTAATTGAAGACCTTTCAATGCCCTTTGTTTGGTCCCCTAGGTACCTTCTCCACACTTACAGATAAGAATTTCAAGTAGATAAGATCATAAAAGAAGAAATGGGAAGGAGTACTTCCATTATGCGCTATTATTTTAATCCGAAAGTATATCATTCCCAGCTTTGATATGAAGGTATGGGGGGATCAAAAGGGAGTATGTTAGTCAAATAGAGGGCTCTCACGGGGGTGTAGTCCACGTCTTTATCCTTAAGCTAGGTTTGGTTATAGTTCTTGTATTGGGCGAACCCAAGCATTAAATAGCGTCTTTTAGTGGCGTGTAGGGAGTAGTCGTCTTGTTACTGGTAGGAGCGACTATGTGAGTTGACAGCAATACATCGCGGTATGTGTGAGTCAATATTTTACTTAGTGATCCGAATGAGCAATTTGAATTACTGCAGACTGGTTTCCTCCCATATACCCCCGCTGATACATATTTCCTACCATTGAAGAAAATAGAGAAAACTACTAATCCCACCCATGTCGTAAACGGATGCCCCACCTGATCCATTTCAAATCCAGTTGGAGGTCTTCGAGCCATGTTACAGACTAAAGTCCTAAAGAAAAGCGAACCCAATCCCTCCCCAACCCAGTTCAAAGGTCTTCCCGCCCCTTTTTTTCAGAGGTAGAGTCAAGTTCGTTGCGGTCAGCAAATCAGCCCGGCATCGTATCGATAGTGACTCAGATCACCTCCCCAAGCCTGCCTAACCTAATTGTGTGTGAGAAATTAATTGTGACAAGTCGACTGATCCATAATGAAAGCACCTATAGATATAAGTCGTTTCTCGACCGGTAGGCTCATCCTCAATGCTATTTAGGCTCTCCAATTAAGTAGGTTGTCTGCAACCTTTCCTGAGATGGCCTTATGGTCAACTTCTATTGTGCTTGTCAAAAGGTTCGTCTGGATCTCTTCCCCGGTCAACCCACTCAATATCTGAGAGAGGGTAGGCTTTTGGCGGCCATAGAAACGGCAGATAAGGCAGCGGATGATACGTACTTGGAAATAAGCAGATCATAGATAAAATTTTTCATGCTTCGGCTCTCCGTCGATTCGTTCAGAAATCATGGTAGTCTCTTCATGGAGATTATTGGGAACAAAAATGTGCCTGGGTTAAGAACAACGACAAAATTGCCTTCTGTCTGCTATCTTGGAATGTATAGGTAGGGATTGTTTTATGCTTGGAAAGCCCATTTCGCGCTCTCTATCCCCTTTTTTGAGGGTCCCCATGAACCACTTTTTAGTATTTGTGTTGGCCTTCTTTCTTCCTTCCCTTCCACACGGAAAGATCATGGAATTCTCCTAACATACATATCTGGGGGTGCAACTGTTTAGCAGGTAAGGATCAGAACAGGCGGATCCCAGGTCGAATTCTGATCTATTCGTTTCAGCCTAAGAGGATTGAGCTTTTTGAGAGCACCGCACTGCGATTGAATGGAGGATTTCAATGATGAAGAGAAAAGTCCAGTTCTCTTTTCATTTGAAAGGGGAATAGATGTCTTAATTAGAGTGATTACGGAAGAACCTTTTCATAGAGGAGAACGATAGGCTGGTTTGAAGTGCAAGTTTGAAAATAAATGGAGAGGTCATTCATTCATAACAGAAAAAGCGCTCGCTCACTCGTATCTGAAAAGGCAGGCGGGGGGCTCTCTATCCTTAAGATATGATTTTTCATTCTTAAAAGCCTTCTTTCATTGATAATCAGTAGTATTCCTCTCGCTAGCTATTCTGAGTAAGAGGGGGAGGACTTGATGTGACTATTATTAGACCTCCAACCCCGAGAGACTCTACAATCATTATAAGCGGATAACCCTTTCCCTTCCTTTCTGTAGAGAGGTTGCCCCTTTCACTCCTAGTGCCTACCATTTCTATATACTTTTGAAAATAGAGAGGTAGTCGCAGCAGGATAAGCACCCCTAAACCCCTGAGATCACTCGACCCCGACCAGTCAATCTCCTGTCATTACTATCTCGTGCGCGAAGGGTTGCTTATGCTTCCCAAACGTCACGTATTTTTTAGGTCATTAGTCAACAGCTCCCTGGACAGTGAAATAGGGGTGACTTCACTTTGTTTCCTAACACGCCTACCTTTGCTTAAGGGAAATCCTCTCCCCATTCAGGCGAATACCGCACCTTGCGCTTGTGAATGAGTGTGATATATACCTCTTTGCTCGGCACATGACTGTGTACCCCAAAAATAGAAGCTGTATGTCTTTGCCCGCTCCCGATTCATGGTGGAATCCATTGAATGCGTTGGTAAAGTACGGGATTACGGCCAGGTTTCCGCAAGGCGAAGGAGCTCAAAAAATATCCTAACTCTCTATGGGCAAGAAGCAAGGCACAACTGCTGTACGAAAGCTGGTCTTACCTTCTATTATATTGGTAAAGGGTCTTTAGGCTTGACTAATAAGATATATAGGGCCTTTCTCTTTACTAGTAAGAGGCAAAGATCATCAGCTTTTAGTCATCTATCTCGCTACCTACTCCTTTTGCAAAAAGCTTTGCAGATAAGATCAGACTCGATAAATAGTCTACTTCAAGGCTGCAGGGAGGACTACGCTCTGCAGGTGAACGTCACTATTTATCATGTCAAGACAGAATTCCGGTTTCTTTTTGAAGGTGATCAAAAAGATTCGATGAAAATCGGGCATACATTCGAGAGAGAGAAGGATTAGTTCATGTCTAGGTCAAGGGGACGGGTGACCTGAACCCTCTTCCTCCGGTAAGAGCAATCTAACTTCTGTTGTCTTGCTATAACCTAGTCTTACTCGCTCTTACCTCCCTGCCTACTTTCGTTTCTTTCTTTTTTGAGAATACATGCCCTGCTGCCTCTGCTCTCGTTTGGGCCCCGGGAATATCTTGCTTTTGGCTAAGGTCTTTATTTACCTTTTTTCATCCCCCCTCCACCCTTCCTCAAAACTACAAATTAACAAATACTACTGAAAAGGCACGACAGCAATACCATAACAGATATATTTACCGACAAAAGAGAGCGAGACTGACCTTCCCAAGAGAGAGAATGCAAGGGTGACTCCCTCTATCACTTAAAGGCCAGAAGAAAAAAATTTCCCACGGCCTTACTTACCAAGCTCGGGACTAGAGGAGCATTTTTGGAATTTGAGGTATCACTTGTAATGTAATAAGGATGAAGTCTCATTCATATAGTAATGTCCCTAGCTTGTGCCCTATTTGAGACTGAGGCAGGTTTGGAACCCTGTCCTATCACCTTTATCAAATCCCTAGCTCTCTTCCTTAGTGCAACTGCCATATTCCTACCATGTGAAAATCTATCTTTCTTTTTTTCTTTCATATCTATTTTTTAGGATAGAAAAGCAGACGGTCTCATATATGAAAAAAGAGATTGTTGACGTTAGTAGACTAATCTATTCATTGGTAAGGCATTTCTTTCTGTGACCGCCTTTCCTACCAAAAAGCTAACCCAACAAAATCCGGGTTTTTTCTAGACTAGACCTTCGGGATTTTTTTAGGGTTCATACATGCATTGATCCAGGCGAAGAACCTACTCTAGAGCGACTACTCCGCCTAGCCTATCTTCCTGCCTGCCCTCGGTTCTCAATGATCGGTTCCACAATCAATCCTAGATCCATCTATTTGAGGGAGGTCCAATTCCGCGCTCTTCTAATTTCTTAGAAGGTTTCAAGAACCACTTTACATCTAGGGCTCATCGAAAACCTATTGTGTTTATATTCAGGAAATGGGCTATCAAATGGTCGACTGCAAAACCCATCAGGGTTCAAGAATTGTATACTATTACGATGCCCTTGATCGTCGATCGTTCAATGGACTACTTTTGCGATGTATGTCACATGAAGAAGCTCAGCAAGCCTTGCAAGAAGTACATGCTTTACTAATAGGGGCATAGTAATAGTTGTTTGTTGGTTTGGTTTTGCTCTCTACCTTCTCACGTTGGGATGGAAACATGAGAGTTCAACTAGAGTGGAAGCCAAAGGAAGAGGCCCAGGATCTGTGATCGATCCGAAGAACAATTCCCAGATATGATTCTGCTCCCCCTTCGTACTACCATGAGATTCTTGCCCGGTTTTATTTCGGCTTAAGAAGGCTGCGGTGAGAATGAGAATCACTTCGGAACTCTAGGGGAACGGGCATTTTAGGGAGAGATCTAAAAGCTCTCCAACGTGTTGCGGAGCCTTCAGCCGTGACAGGGTGGATGTAATTCAGCTCGAACGAAGTGAGAGGGGTAATATACTATTATCATTCAGTTCATGTGACGAACCGAACATCGTTAGGTCCCGAATTCTGCGAAGCACCGAATCTAGATCAAGATCTCCATTATGTCATACAATATATCGATCGGGAGAACTTACTTTCAGTTTAAGTCATCCATTCTGCTCCTATCTAAAGTGATGCTAGGCTGCTTCAAAGAAGTACGCTTCGCTCGACCACATGATGAACATTTCTTAAGCTAACTGCATGTCGAGCGCTTAAGCGGAGCTCGTGGTCACTCATTTCTCGCTTTTTCGAAAGATCTTCAGATTGGATTTAACACTACATACAATATTCCATTCCGACTCCCCTTATGCCTTTTGCTGCTCTACAATGCTCTCTCCACAACAAAGCTCAAGTGAGTGAAAGAAGCCCGCATTCCCTCTCTTCTTTCCCCTATCGCTAGGGACCTTGCCTTTTTAAATGAAAGGCTACATTCGATTTTGACAACAGGTAAAGTTATTGCCCAGCCCTACCTTTATGCAAGAATTGACCAAATAAGGAAAATTGTGACCCCCAATGAAAAAAGAATGGCATTTTCGGGGAATAACCCCCTTAAATAGACTAGATTGAAGAAATGGAGGATATCCGAAAGGCTCAGAGAATGGGGATAAATTACTCAGGACATTCTGATAACTAACCCACCTCGAGCTGATTATGAGAAACCCATCTACGCCTTTGAATGAGAGTTTTGGGATATGGGGCTAAACCCTCTTCTCTCTTTCACCCATCTACCTCGGTTACTTTGTCTTCTTTAGTTGGAACATAACCCAGCGTATAACTTACCTTGTGATTCACAAAGTTTGATGACCCCTTGTTCTTTCTTCCCCAAGCCAAGTCTAGGGAAATGTCCCATCTCTATATGAGCCACGTAATGATTTGCATAGGATAAAAAGAAAGGGGCACCCTTTTTATAGCATTAACAAACTAGAATCCGGTTAGATTAAATCCTACATTGTCATCCTTCACCTCAAAGAAAGTTGTCTCCCTATTAGCATCTCCATGGATAGTAAGAATTCCCCCATCTCTTGGCATCTTGATCTTTTGTTGTAACGATGAAAGAAAGCACCCAAAGGCATGGTTACATGGCCTACCCAGCAACAGTTTCAAAGAAGCAGGGATATCTAGCACATGGAATTCAATATTCGCAACGCAACCACTAGCCCTCACTCAACCCTCGATCGCTTTGTAGCCTCTTTCTAGGGTGTGTTTGACTTCTTCAAAGACGAAAGACAACCAGAGTCTTTGCTCCCTGGATAAGTCTCATTCGATGTCACAACCGATGCTTAAAAGATCTTCTTCTATCTTCTCAGTCTTTGGTCGAGCATTCTCTGCTTCATAGAGGAGGGGGTTCCCAACTAACAAGGAAGCAGGATTCAAAATAGAGGTAAATTCTAAATTGAGCCGAGATGGCCTATAGACCAATTGACCGACACCATTCCTAAAGAAACGAAGATCGTTGCGACAAGACCCTCTACCAAGACGTGCAAATGGCAGAAATTTTATAGCAGCAGAACGAACCTTGGGTTGACATGACAGCACCTTGCAGCTCCCTTTCAAGATGAACAATACGGCTAAGCGTGCATCTGGGGCGGATGTGCCGATGGATGGAGGCGGCTGCATGTTGCATCTAAGAGTTTAGTTCCATGAGACTGAATAACATAGCTTGAAACAAAGTAAACTCACTTTGCTTAACATTGGGCAGTAGAGCATAACTTCTTTCTCACCCTCACCCGTCATCCAACATGGTTCGCACAAGCTTTATTTGACTCGCTTAGTCCATTGCTACATGGCTCTACTTCAACCACTACAACCTGACGGTTCCCTTACAGCTAAAAATGAGATAGAACACTTTTTCTGACATCAGGAGATGAAAGCAGTCAAGCGCGCAACAAAGTCGACTATTCGTCTTCACTTCCTCAAAAGTGCTAAAAAGAGCCCATGGGCGCAGACCCTTCCCAAGGGGCTAAACACATTCAGTTATCTTTCAAAGAGCTTATTCGAGAACATCCTATTCTAAAAGCAACCTATTTGAATTGGAAAACTGCTTCTTTTGGGGATGACTATTCTGTAGCGGTGATTGCAAATAGAAAGGGGGATTGATTTGAATAGCCCTATTGACTTGGAGAGTCAGTATTACCGCAGCTTTGACTCTGTTGCAAGTATGAAGTGAGTTCCATACCATGAAAAAGATTTCAATGGGACCAGGAAGACAACCCACCACAACAACTTGCTTTGTTCTCGCTCCGCTCGTTCCCACCAGTCTTCTTCCGACTATAGTGAAAGATTTTTCACTTCACCATAGCAGGAACCTAGCTAACCGTAGAGGCTAGTTATTCTAACCACAAGGGTCCCTTCCTGCTTTTCCACCCACCGTTAACTCTTACTACCTTCAATATTATCAAGAATATTTAGACCTTATAGCTCTCAATCAAACCTTTGATCTCACACCAAGTTTTACTATTGGGATTTCCTGTACAGGAATGGGCCCTCTTAATATGCTTTAACCGTTGTTGATTAGACTCCAAGTGGTTCAAATCGACGAAGTAGGCATCAATACCTCTGCCAATATCGGCATCTTCTTCTATCTGAAGGGGAAGGTTCCCTTGCTTATATAAACAGAGAGTTTCTTCTATAATGGTCTTTATCTTGCTTTCGCAGAGGTCAAAGTGTTTTTCTATAGACCTCCACTCCTTAGACGAAATAAGATCTTTCCACTCCTTTTTTTCCAAAAGCTGCCCAAATCTCATTCTGTGAGACTTCGCCTTCAACGAAGTTCCTTCCACGGGTGGATTTCGGGGACGGGAACCTATGGTAGCCCATCTTGCCTCGCATTCGACATGATTTAAATGACCTCTAAAAAGGGTTCTACGGCTTGTAGAAGTTCATTAAACATGATATGTTTGGTTCATTCTTTGACTGCTCTACTCCCCCCAAACAAAAAGAGAGACTTTTTTAGATATATGTAGTTGATTGGTTGTTGACCAAGGAAAAACATGGGAATAATTGGACGTAATATTTTTTAACCGCTTATTACGATAAAACTAGTTGGATGAAAACAGTGCTCCTAAATGAAGCCTTTATATTTTATATATATGATATATGATACTACCTGCCACAAAGAATATAATTTATATCTTCAAATCGCAAAAAGTCTGGTTTGAAGTGAAGGAACCCACGGGGCGGTAACTAGAAGGGAGAAATTCAAACCCGATATTCAGCCATTCGAAAAACTGTTGAGTTGCACTAAGAGACTTACGATTAAGTTCACTCAACTTCACGGCGACAGTCCAAACTCACGATTTTAGGGAAAGAAAAGTGTTGTTTTGTCGCAATAGCTATTTGGATTGGTCGGCTTCTAGTGGGGATCAAATCTTTGCAGCCGCACGTGCGAGCGGGACGATTCCCACCTCCATACTTCAGTCTCACGGATTCCACAAGATTTTTTTTAAAAGACTATGATGCTCTGGAACACATACGGAAAGTTACCTACCGCTGACACCTACTAGCAAGCTAGTAGACTTAACATACCGGAAATGACAAAGCGTAGCTCCCCTTATCACCTCTAGAGTCCCAATGGATTTTGATAGTTAACTTTGGGACATGTAATTTCATGAAAGAGGTTAGAGAGAAAACTCTTCAAAGCAGTCGTTATATTATTATATGATGCCACTTGCCATTGATAAGAATCCGATTCTCTATCTACGAATTGAGGAAAAAGGGGGAGCTCAAAAACAGTGAATCTTGAGCTTTCTTCTCTTATTCAATTGATAGTTTGATCGAGGGCGAGCAGAGGCAAGTCACTAACTACATTGCCAAGGAAAGCAATTGCATGTATCAAACATAGTGGCATGCTCTGTAGCCGGGGAATGAGCAAGTAACTTAACTCTCCTTCGTTCGGCTTCACTTTCAACCTTCCTTAAGAATTTGAGTGGAAGAGCCCTTAGCTATAGTAGTGAAAGTAGTAGTAGCGATCAGTATTTTCTTTTTGCTGTTACAGAAGCAATAGGTTTGGATGGGCGTGATAGCTTAAAGAATGAGTATAGGGCTCAAGGCCCTTCTTATTTGACTTTGACTTTGCCGGAACTGGTTCGCTTCTGTTTCTGATGGCGCTTATCTGTGAAACCTTATTCTTACTGCCTTCCTAAAGAGCTATGCGACGTCACAGATCAAGCTTTCCGAGTTGTTTATTTCCAAAACGAAACACCCTACCTTTTCTTCGACTATGTATCTAGATCTTTATTTAGAGGGTGGTAGCCCTATATCCTTTAGCTTCCACTTTACCATCAGATGCTTTTCTAGCTTCTCGAAAGGGGTCTGGATCCTGTTGCCGAAGCTCATAATTTTGGGTTTCGTGTATCAATGCTTCTACATTAGTGTTAAGGGTGGGGTCGAAAATCAGGCTTGACTGACCGACTTCATTGATGGCGCATTTCGTTCTGGGTGGTGTTTCAGTAATTATGAGTGGCCTCTAAAGTCTTTGTAGCCTTTAGTCACTTTTGCTCACCTATCTTTTCCTATAAGATTCTAAACCCTTCCCCTAATCTACGATCACCCTAGTTTGCACTTTTTTGTAAAAGTTTGTTGGTTCGGCAAATTATTAAGTAGCAGCTCTTTCTACGGATTTGTCTGTTGACGAGGATTCTGATATTTCAGATGCAGATAGTTATGATGATTTTGATGCCAAGGCTTATTCCACTACGGATACAAAAAGACAGAAAAGGAATTATTCCTCCTTTTTGGGATTTCGAAATTCATTTTTTTCTTTCCCCGAGCCCACCTTTAGCCCTTTCTTCAACTACTATTATGGTAGGAACACATTCTTCGAGCAGGAGAACATTCTAATTTGAAAGAAAGTAAAATCTAGGCTAGTTGCGGTGCCATCTTAATCTTCTAGTTTGTCGCGTCCTCTTGCTACTTCCTGAGGAGATACTAAAGAAGCACGCAATGGAGACAGTGAGAACTTACGACAAGGTGCAACCTTGAAAGGAATAAGGTGGAAGCAGAGTATGAACAATTGTCACAAAAGAGAAGGAATGGTTGAGGAATTGACATATGTAAATCCTTTAGCAAATAGGAGAGCCATCAAATTTCAGAAGCAGTGATAGCTAATGCTTTGTATTCAGCTTCTGCACTAGCGCGAGCAACTGTTGGTTTCTTTTTAGAGCCTCAAGAAATTAGATTGTCACTAAAGTAAATGCAGAATCCAGTGGTTGAGCGACGAATTATTGGACAACCAGCCTCGCACAAGAGTAATAAAAAAAGTGTTGAGATAGGACGATGAGGAAATCTAAGACCATAATATAATGGAGAGTGCCTTTCAAATACCTTAAAATGCGTTTAAGACACTGATCATGAACAGTGATGGGATTGGCCATAAACTGACAGGCATGATTAACAGCATAGCGGAGGTCCGGTCAAGTGAGAGTGATATATTGGAGAGCACCAACAGTACTCCAATAGACCTGAGGATCAGAGGGAGTTGTACCATCCAAAGCTGAAAGTTTAGAACCAAAAGCAATTTGTGTAGCACAAGGTTTGCGACCAAGCATGTTGGTCCGGAGGAATCAATCTAAAACATATTTGGTTTGTGACAAAAGAAGGTCAGAGGAATCACGCTAAGCTTCAATGCCAAGGAAGTCATTGAGATAACCCAAGTCCTTCATGGCAAAATATTTACTAAGACGGTGAATAAATTGAGTGAGAAGAGATCTGTTGTCACAAGTTAAGATGATGTCGTCAACATAAAAGCAAAAGGACGATACGGCCAGTAGAGGAATGGTGAAGAAAGATAGATGGAGGTATCCGCAACACCCTGATGAACGCCACTTTGGAGAAGAGTAGGTACTGAACTGTTGAAAGCATGCCAATTGTGCTTGACGAAGACCAACAATGGCCTTATGAAAGCGACAAAGATGAGTAGGCTTAGAAGGATCAACAAATCCAAGAGGTTGTTGCATGTATACCTCTTAAAGTCAAAGACCATAGAGGAAGTTATTTTTCACGTCAAGTTGGCGAATGGGCTAATTTCGTGAGATGGTAACTGCTAAAACTGAATTTACTAGTCCGGAATGGTAAAGAAAACCATAGTGGACTAAATTTATGAGAGGCATCCTTTCTTTAAGTGGTCTATATCTTGGCCACCACATCATTTTGAACTAGTCAAGGACTGGTCCATTATTGAATTCTGTATGATTGTAGTCTTAATTTGAATACCGCTCCGTGGGGATCTCGAAGAATGCATTTTTGTAGTCCAAGTAAAAGATAGGCATATATATATATATATATATATATATATATATATATATATATATATATATGTATATATATATATGAGATTGAACTTATTATATATGTAATGGCCCTTAGCGGCAAGTCAGAGGTTACAGGTTGACTCTTATCCCTCTTAGTGATAGTATCTTATAGTTATAATTCATTTTTGCCTTACATACTCGGTATCTTATTCGTGATGACGTCCCTTTGCCGGGGGACATTGTGTTTCATGCCACGCAGTTGTAGATAGACGATGCAAGGATCCTCGACTGTAAGTTGCCTCCAGATATCAGCTTTTGGTTGGTGAGCTCCCCTTCTTCCTGGAGTATTGCCGAGTCAGGATTCTGTATATGTTATTTTGGTTTTTGGGAATGTCGGGGGCTCTATCCCAACTTATATACTATGTTCATGTTTCCATAGAGGCTTTGCAGACAGTATTACGTGTATAGTTTTAGTTATGACATGTCAGTCTATCATGACGGCCTTACCGGCCCCATATATCTGTGTAAATGCTTTTTGAGTTTGTTATGTGAGTTATGTTCTAATGACGTACATATATATATATGTATATTGATGTGGTCTTTAATGTCCCACGGCGAGTCTTATAGTAAAGAAGGAGAAAGTATGTGGCGCTCGATTGAGTAGGCACCGGGTGCCAGTCGTGGCCCTCCGATTTGAGTCATGACACGGACACCGCAGCCGCTCATGGGATGACTAGGTTAGGAAGGTGATACGCTCCAGAAGAGATGAATCGAGGAAATCTAAAGAGGGAGAAGAATCAGAGGAGAAACATAACTGACGTAGAGGCAATAGAGTTCTGGAGAAAGAAGTCGGTTAAAGAATACTCTATAGAAAATCAGTTGAGGAAGACCCCTGCCCACATATCAATTATGGAATTATTGATGTGTTCCAATAGACACAGGGAAGCTCTAGTAAAGGTGCTAAGTGGAGTGAGCGTGTTAGGCAATACTACTAGTGAGGCGCTAGCAGTAACCATTGGGAAGATGGTGGAGGTAAACAAGATTTCCTTTTGGATGGATGAACTTCCTTTAGAGGGGATGGATCACAACAAGGCTCTGCACATCACTGTCAAGTGCGGTAGACAAAGTCGGATTGCATTAGTGATAGCTTTGCTTACTTGTCTATATTGTTATCTGCTTGTTTACATCTTTATTTTGAATCTTTATTTCAAATATCCCCTAGTAGTTCTGTTCTAGTTTTGCACATTTTTTGGTGATCTTTAGTTGTAGATTATAGCCCCTTTTAGCTCTTGTATTGTATTTCTTCACCTATTTTTCTATCCTTTAGCTGTAGATTATAGTTCCTTTGTTTTATTTCTTCACCTGTTTTTCTATCCTTTAGTTGTAGATTATAGTTCCTTTAGTTCCTTTGTTTTATTTCTTCACTTGTTTTTTTGACCTTTAGTTGTAGATTATAGCTCCCGTTAGTTCCTTTATTTTTATTTCTTCACCCGTTTTGCAAACTTTAGTGGTAGATTATATTTCGGTAATTCATTTTATTTTTGTGGCTTGTTCTCGGGATAGTGTTGCATAGTGACTCCTAGATTATAGTGGCTTTAGCGAACAATGATATGGTAAGATCTTGTCCTCGGGGGTATCAGCGCGGGGGAGGGGTGTGGGGGATAAGAGGGATAAGGGAGCTACTAGGCTGAGAGTGGGATCTTGGAGCATAGGAACTATGACTGAAAAATCTTTAGAGTTAGCGAAGATTCTCGAGAAAATGAAGATTAATATAGTTTGTGTACATGAGACTAGGCGGGGGATGTGGTAGTTTCAAACTTTGGTATTCTGGGAGGGTGGGGGCAGGAATGGGATAGGTATCTTGATTGATAAGGACCTCCGTAAACTAGTGGTGGAGATTAGGAGGGTGAATGACAGGCTGATGACTATTAAGCTAGTTTTTGGAGGTTTTACTTTGAACATAATCAGTGCGTACGCACCTCAAGCGGGCTTGGATGAAGAAGTCAAGAGGTGTTTCTGGGAGGATTTGGATGAGATGGTGCGTGGTATCCCGCATACCGAGAAGCTTTTCATAGGAGGAGATTTCAAAGGCCACATTGGAGCGATATCTGGGGGTTATGATGATGTGCATGGTGTCTTTGGTTTTGGAGATAGAAACGGAGGAGGAACGTCTCTGCTGGACTTTGCTAGAGCATTTGATTTGGTGATAGCAAACTCGAGTTTCCCGATGAGAGGGAGCACTTGGTCTCCTTCCGGAGTTCGGTGGCCAAGACTCAGATTAATTATTTACTCTACAGGAAGTACGATAGAGGTCTTTCCATGGATTCAAAGTTCACCCCAGGTGAGAACCTCTCGACCCTTCATAGGCTCCTGGTCATGGACCTTGAGATCACGAGGAAGAGGAGGAAGAGGGCAATTTATAGCCAACATAAGATAAAGTGGGGAGACTTGACGGAAGCTAAAGCGCAGGAGTTGGGGATCAAGCTGGTGACTATGAGGGCTTAGAGGAGTAGTGGTGACGCAAGCGCTATGTGGACCACGACTGTGCAGTGCATTAGGGAAGCCGCGAGAGAGGTATTAGGGGGCTCAAAGGGTTACTCTGGTGGTCACAAGGGAGACTGCTAGTGGAATAGAGAGGTGCAAGGAAAAGTAGAAACCAAGAAAGCAGTGTATCTGAAGCTAGTGAAAAGTGTAGACGAGGAGGTCAAGAAGGCGAATATGGAGCATTATAAGTTTGCTAAGAAAGAGGCAAAGCTAACAGTTACGACGGCCAAGACTGCAGATTCTAGTCGTTTGTATGAAGGAACTTGAGGGCCGAGGTGGGGATAAGGGGTTGTTTAGGTTAGCCAAGGCGCGAGAAAAGAAGGTGCACGACTTGGACCAAGTGAAGTGCATCAGGACGAAGAAGGTAGAGTTTTGTTGGATGAGGGGCTTATTCGTCGGAGATGGCAGACCTACTTCCATAGTCTCTTGAATGAGGAGGGGACAAGAGCATTGTAGTGGGTGATTTGGAACTCTCCGGGAGTCGTTGTGACTTTGGGTATTGTAGGCGGATTAGAGTTGATGAAGTTGGGGAGGCTATGCGTAAGATGAGAAGGGGCAAAGCAGCCGGGACGGATGAAATCCTGGTGGAATTTTGGAAGAATGTGGGCAAGGCAGGCTTAGAGTGGCTCACTAGGTTATTTAATGTCATTTTTAGAACGAAAAAGATGCCCGAAGAGTGGAGGTGGAGCACGATGGTTCCTGTATACAAGAACAAGGGTGATATCCAAAATTGCAATAACTTTCGGGGTATCAAGCTGTTTAGCCATACTATAAAAGTCTGGGAGAAAGCGGTAAAACTAAGGGTGAGGAGGAATGTGTCTATTTCCGAGTCGGGTTTATGCCGGGGCGTTCGATTACAGAAGCCATCCATCTTGTTAGGATATTGATGGAGCAGTATAGGAAGAGAAAGAAGGACTTGCATATGGTATTCATCGACTTGGAAAAGGCGTACAATAAAGTTTCGAGAGAGGTTTTATGGAGATGGTTGGAGGCTAGAGGTGTACCGGTTGCCTACGTTAGGTTGATTAAAGACATGTATGATGGAGTAAAGACCCGAGTGAGGATGGTGGTGGGGACTCGGACCATTTTTCGGTTATGATGGGGTTGCATCAGGGGTCGGTACTCAGCCCTTTTTTGTTTGCTCTGGTGATGGACGTACTGACGCGCCACATCCAAGGGGAGGTGCCGTGGTGCATACTATTTGCAGATGATATTGTATTGATTGAGGAGACGCGAGACGGTGTGAACGTGCAATTAAGTACCTTGGGTCTATTATTCAGAGGGGTGGGGAGATTTATGAAGATGTCACCCATCGTATTGGAGCAGGATGGATGAAATAGAGACTCGCTTCCGGTGTTTTGTGTGACAAGAAGGTGCCAACTAAACTTTAGGGTAAGTTCTACAGAGTGGTTGTCAAACTAACAATGTTGTATGGGGCTGAATGTTGACCAGACAAGATCGCTCATGTCCAGAAGATGAAGGTAGCAGAGATGAAGATATTGAGATGGATGTGCGGGCACACCAGGTTAGATAGGATCAGAAATAAGGTTATTCGCGACAAGGTGGGAGTGGCCCCTATTGAGGACAAGATGCGGGAAGCGTAGCTTAGATGGTTTGGACATGTGAGGAGGAGGAGCAGAGACACCCCAGTAAGGAGGTGTGAGAGGTTGACATTGGAGGGCCTACGGAGAGGTAAAGATAGGCCAAAGAAGATGTGGGGAGAAATGATTAGGCAAGACATGGTGCAGCTCCAGCTGACCGAGGACATGACCCTTGGTAGGAAGGTATGGAGGTCGAGGATTAGGGTAGTAGAGTAGGTGTAGTATTGGCAAGCGGTCTCGCTTTCTGCTGATAGTAGTGACTAACCGTTGTTTTCTTTCATTGTTGATCACCTTACTGTCTTGTTGTTTTTATTCTGCTTTTATAAGGCTTTTTGGTAATGTTTCTTCTTGTCTATATTTTTATTAATGTGGTGCTTATGCTTTCCTGAGCCGAAGGTCTATTGGAAACAACTTCTCCATCCTCATAAGGTAGAGGTAAGGTCTGCGCACACACTACCATCCCCAGACCCCACGGTGTAGGATAATACTGGGTGTGTTTGGTTTTATTGTTGTACACCTTAGCATTGGACATATTTAATGTACTCTATTCAATGAAATTCTTTTATTAGTAACGCATAAAAAGACATCCTATTATGCAAAAGTTGCAACTAGATTTAATAGATATCCTACATCTCACAATGTTATTTACCCTTTATTTCCAACCCAACCCAATCCATCCCCGCCCCCACTTTTAATGTTGAATTTTGATTACAAATCTCATACCGCGTAAAATTATACTCCCACCTAATATTTATACCAAATCAATTGTTGACTTATTTTAGATAAACCTATTTGTTAAATGGTTGGCATTGGTTCTCATACTTGATATCTGAATTACATATAAAAACTATCCCTTTAAAGCCCTGTTCTTCAGTTTCTTCGGATTACAGTATTTCCTATTTTACATAATGTATTGAAAAATGGTGAGTTTATAACCTAAATAATCCCTTATCTTTGGGGTAGATATATATTTAATCTTAAATATTACCCAGAGCATCTTTAATCCAACTCTGCCGAAAAGGAGCAACTGTATATAACTAATACAGTTACATGACATCCTTCTGAAGGCAGTTTCTTCAGTACCTTTTAATTTTAAAATAAGTCTCCTAATCTGAATTTTTTGTATCCAACTGCTTTTGCTTATAATACCTTAAGAGCTTAGTTCATGTTTGCTTGAACCGGAAAAAGAAAGCGAAAAAGAAAATATCTGAGCAAATGAACGGAAAGAGAGACATAGAAGGTAATGTCTTATGAAAAGTTCCTCGATAAATTTTATCAAACTCGTAAACTAAACTTCTTATGAAGCTAATATTTGATTCTCCAGTGCCGCTTACAAAGTTCATATCCTAAGCAAATAACTAAACAAAATAATAAGAGCCAAGGCTTCCTCCTATATCTAAGCATGGATCTCTTAGATAGCTAGAGCGACCCTCAAAAGGAGACTTAAGAGAAAGACGAATACTAAATATTGCATTCGATTGGGAGAGGGAACTCAAATGCGCTACATGAAACTCGGTCTGATGACAAATTCAATATGGCACAAGCATACAACTTTGAACTCTTTCCTAGTTCAGAAATGCCTTGGCATCAAAAGGCAACAAGCATCTATAAGTAGACAAGAGGCCTCCACTCCAACATAAAACTTGAGACTTCCAAGAATTTTCCTCAAACGTAGAACAGTGAACGGATGAGCAAAAGCATTACTACATTTTCCTACAGGATATTCTTTCTTATATATATAAACAAAATTTTGATGCAAGCATCACACAATCAAAACATATAGATCCGAAACGCAATGTCTTGTACCAGCCAATCAAACCATCAAGTAGCCCTAGTCCGGTGTATGTGCTACAACCCATAATCCTCCAATGTAAACTTTTTGTCAATGGCCTCCAGATTAAGTACCTGGATCAGAAGAAAGAATATCAATTTTCTCTGTAGAATGTCACACACACCTTCTGTACCTGATCGGCCACACACAATAAGAGAAAAAGGACAACAAACAAATTATCACAAAATCTAGTTAAACAAGTTACGTGTTGACTGCAGTAACTTTAGAACAATTACATTACGTCTAAACCACCGGAGAAAAGATTCCTATGTTCATTGTACTTGGAATTTCATACTCGGATTTTTAAAGTTTCTACACAAGTGTGATGCAAAACCTAAACATAAATGATAAGGCTAAAAAATGAATTGAGGGGCTTGGGAGCTGTTAATTGACCATGGTAGCATCTTGACAGTAAGTAAGCCAGTCTCAAATAACTCAAAGCAGAAAACTGGTATCTAGTACAAATGCAAGCATTTTACAGAGTTAAATTTATAGAGACACAGCCCTAGATAGTATTCCACCAGACGGAAACATGAATGATGTTAAAAGTAAAAATAGATCAAAAGGGAATGGCCATAATGAGATTGATGATTCAGGATGCATGGTTATGTTCTCGATCTTCATTGTACGCCACAGTGCAGGTTTTATGACACATGACACACCAAAACCTCTAAAGGAGGTCAGGGAAAAAGTACGAGATACGATCCAATATAAATTATACAAAACTACAAAAGAAAATCCTTTTTACAAAACAATACTTCACAGTCTTTTTATAGATAAGCCGCGTTCTATTTTACATTTTGCCTTGCTTCACTGCACTATAACACAAGGAGTGCTTGTAGGTTCTGGAGGCGCTTCTCGGCTAGACTGGGCATTGAAACCTGTCCACTTTTCAACGACTCATGCAAAAGAACTTCAAGAGGATGATGGGTTTATCACAAAAAACTAAAGCTAAATTTTAGATGGCTGATACTAAATTGGCTTAAAAGCCTGTCTATATATTAAAAAAAATGTCAGAAGAACATCTGTATAGCGCGTATGCATATTTCTTGAGTTGTGTCTCTCATAGTCAAATGCCATGACCTAAGATAACCATACTTCAGTTGAATTACAGATGTGTTGCCACAAACAAGATATAGCAAACTATTAATCAGTTCAGAATTTCTGCTTTTAAGGATATTACTTTAATGTTGGTGAAATATAGTTTTAAGTTCAACCAAAAAAAAAAAGTCGCTGTTCATCAACACATTTAATGGTAGAACAGGCAGCTTCCTTACTTTGACTGTTTCTTCCGGAGAAAGAGCACTTTGGATGTATTGCAATTTGCAAATAATAAATAATGATGCTCCTGATAGCCTCTGCCAAGTAGACAAGAAAGAGTGAAGGACACTGAACATATGCATAGTGTAAATAATTTCCAACAGCAAATCTCAACTTTGCACATTTCTTATTTGACCACTTCTGTTTATAGTGATACCAAACCTCATCAAGAAATGAACCTTCATCTTTATGAACAATAACTGTAAACAATATTTTCGGCAGTAATCAAGTGGCAGGTTCACTTAAGGAGGTGTTTGAAGGATTGAATAAAGGAAAAAGTACAAGAAACTAGTAGACTAACTAAAATGTCAGCTTTAAAGCACATGATCTGCAAATCCAATCAAGGACCAACAGCAAGAAATATTTTATGAATCACTTTTTTTTTGACGAAGTAAGTTAATATCATTACCAGGAAGATGCAAAATTACAAAAAGAGTTAAACATGTTAGCTCCAGTACAAGAGTGTCATATTTTATCAATCACTAGTTAACATGAATCTTTGGACATTTAAGCAGAACATATTAAATGTATTGATTGGTTAATGCTAAGGGCAGCAACATGATGAATCATGTTAAATGATTAGTACTAGCAAAAGTGTATAGGTAGTACCAAAAGGTGCAAAGATAACTACACTAGGTTGCAATCAGATCATTTTCATGGCCAAAATTTTAGGTTTCCAGAAAACATCTATTAGAAGTGTGATTATTAGGCTGTGGCAGAAAGAAGTCGCAACTCTCAGTCACATGTCAAGTAAATGACTGCAAGAGGCAGGTAAATTATCTGAGAACTCATTGCTTTCTTGACTCATATTTGCACTGGTGTATGAAATGGCGTAGATTTGCAGCATGAAACATAAGCATGTCGTGTCTACCCCTTCCTCTGCCCATTCTGCATTAATTATATAAGACATCAAACAAGTTTAAGGAATAATAGTTCCTTACTTTGACACAAAAGTTGGTTGTTAATACTGTATGAAAAATTTATCGTCGCCCTCTTCCTCTGCCCATTCCCCGACCTCTTCCTCTCCCTCGGCCTCGGGAACCCGAACCCCGAAAACCTGATCTCTCAGGCTTCAGTTTCAAGGACTGGATCCCTCTTCTCCTTTCAGTCCGTGCTCCCTTGTCTTCTTCATCTTCCACATACTTTGCTGAGCTTCTAGAAATAAAGGAAACTTCTCTTGAACCTCCGGGTCCCACCTTGATATTGTTCATACCATGAGAAGTCCGGTCATCTGACAAGGCTGCAACCCGTTCACCTAGTGGAAGAGCATCCTCCTTCGCAAGTGAAACATCGTTCCAGAATGCTTCTGCATGTCTCTCATCCTTGACTTCATACATTCTGAAATTTCAAAGGATAGTGAGACACACAGCTATTTTAATTTTTCTAAAGCAGCAATAAAAGGTTTCAGGATATGTTCTGGTCTCATAAGAAAGTTTATTCCACATTACTGTTGCAATCCCCAAAAGAAAAAGGTACATTCAATCCACAAAATTTGTATAAACCCATGCAAACTTGTCTATTTAAGAAACTTTAGAGGTTAAACATGCCCATTATCAGGAGTCAACCAACTGCTATTCCTTGAACTTCACTTCCAGCATGGTGCATAACAACTTGTAGTCTAAATGTGGTATGAATTAAGAGGGCATTCATTGACTTCTTACCTTGGAACTTTGGACTTTTTTCTAGAATTTTTTTCATTTTCTTGTTCATCTTCTGATGATTGTGTTGCTGCAGACACATCAGAATCACTAGGTTCCTCACTGTCCATCACAGGCTCAAAATGTTCCTCCACTAAAGACGGTTGCTTTGTGGAAGGCATAGGGTGCAGTGCCCGATACTCATGAGAAAATTCATCAATTTCAAAGTCCTGTTGAAAAAACAAAATACATCAAAAAACTTAAGGGTATTGGTATCTGTTTAAAGAATGCATTTTAACTAGTAGAGGAGTATGCAACTATAAAAGCAATTGCTTAAAAATATATTTATCAGGGGACAACATCTAAAAAGTACTAAGCACACTTTTCTTGTTGAGAATGCTTGACCAGCTTTCTAAGAAATTTTCAATTCAAGCACATAGTAAAGACTAGGAAGTGCCAACTTAATCTGATGATATTTTGGACTGGTTCTTCAACACTAGGAAGTGATAAGATCCATAGTAAAGACTTGGTATACCTTATTAGTAAACATCCCACCAAAACGCTCATCTTTCAGAATGTCAGTGGTCAATCCTTTCTTCTTCTTTGATATCTTCTTCGCATCAACGCCATCAACATCCTCCATATTCTCAGCCTCTTCATTCTCAAGAAGTTCTTTAGCCAGAGTGCGATTAATTCTGGGAAGCTTCTTCTTAATCTGCAGAGGAATGACAAAATGTAAGACAGGTATCCTGAAAAGGTAGAAACTCCCTTCAAATGACACATACATGCAGAGATCTAGTTAAGCAAGAAACTTGCTTCCCCCCTTTTCATTCAGTTTGAAAAGCACACAACTTTGATTGCAGCGAAACAGTAAAAGTATATTTCACCACAAGAACCATGATTAGAAATGACTAAAGATAATAGTAGGGCCTTATTGAGAGACATGTAACAGCCGTTTGATTTGAATCTTTAATAATTTGAAGCACAAAGGATAATATCTCCAATCTTCTGCTAGCACAAAATACAAGAGTAAAACCCAATATTCTCTAGCATCCGGTAATTACTTGATGCCAGACAATTGGCATATTAATTATCGTAGCAACTTCAAAAGGCCTAGCTAGAGCACAAGAGCTTCTTTCTCATGGGCTCATGGTCATCTAGTGAAAGTCTCTAAGTGATGTTTCCTTTATCAAGATTTGCTCCATCTTTTAGTTGATTTAGGTGATAAACTTTACTTAAGCTAACCTATCGAGGATTTTAAGTCAATGAGTGCAAGGCACCAATACACCCATAACTTTTTTGACTATTTTTTCTATAACTGTGGAGTCTGGGCCAACTTGTGCGCACATCAACTAATTCCACGGGATACCTATTACCTCCCACCAGCACGGGTACCGGGTAACTTTGTCCACCAAGGCTTGGACAAATTGGAAGAAACACCTACTGTTTTTGTCTCCACTGGAATTTGAACCTGAGAGCTCAAGATTTTTAACCCACTTCATAGACCACTAGGCCACACCTTTGGGTGCTATTAGGTGCAAATTATACTATTTTTTAGAAGTTTTCCAGCTATAAGCTTAAGGCAATGGCCCCTCGCACCAGCTGCGAAAGCTACATCTGCTCGTGAGTAAACCATATCATTTCAGCTCAAAACGAGCTGAACAATCAACCATACTTGAACAAGGAGAATGTTTAGTCTACAATATACGCTAAAGGATCGAAAAAAGCACAAGCATCAGAATCCTCCAAATTCAAGGTTTTATTTGTATTCCCCTTCCTTTTTCAATTTGGGGGATTGGGACACTCGGAATAAGAGAAAGTGGAAGAAGGTGTCGGCAAAAAACACACTAAGCCAAGGCTTTCAAAGTTTTTTGCCTTTCTTTTGTTGACCAAAAATTAGTTGTTTCAGCTTCCACACTTGGGGATAACGGCCCGCCATCTACCATTTTCCACTCAAATACCGGATTTGGTTCACAGTCAAGTTTCGAACTTGTACATGTGCCTAACCATTTTTTTCCTTTTAAAAGCCAATGTTGCTACAAGGCTACTTTACCATGCACCAAAAGTCTCTTCATGATGGACTCAATGATTTATCACCCCCTTCCATAAGATGTATGGCCCGCAACTTTAAAATATTGATTTGCAAGGAATATCAAACAGGTTAAAGATGCAATGTGGCTAGACCACCAATATATACACATGTAGGCACACACATGAAGTTTAGCTTTTTATGTTGAATTGCTGGTACAAATAACATGGTTCTTATACATCCATTGTAATCTATTGTTATTACTGAAAAATCTATTGAAAGCAAAATAGCCAAAGGCCAAATACTAAATTGAAATAAGGGACACGAAAATGTCTTCCACTTGATGCTAGTGAAAAATTCTGCATAAAAAGAGATATGAGACATGTGTACACTTGCAAAAAGTCAATCCCAGACATTATGAAACTAACCGTGATACGACCGGCACGCTCTGCCGCTTGTTTTTCCTGGTTCAGCCGCTCTTTGTAAGCAACATAATCAAATGGATCTGAAAAGGCTTGTGCCTGCAAGAGCAAAACGTCAACATGCACATAAGTTTGATCACAAGGCCAACCATTTAAGGTTAGTACACAAATTCAATCTGATTGTCACCTTTTTATACAAACGATAATCGATGAAGTAACCATGCATATAAGCCCTTAGAAGGCTGGTTCCAATCAAATGGGTCAAATTCAATTTTTCCAGATCTTCTTTCGTCACAAATTTAAAATCATCATAAATAGTTGTCTGGGGTTGCTCCTCAAGCTCTTCCTGCAAATAAATTTCAAATCAGAATAACCATTGTCTCTGGCATGACAAGGTAACAAAACAAGGAGCACATCACACCGTCAGGTTTTCAAGGTATGAACACCACTTGGGCGCAGGCCCCAGTGAAGGAATGAAATATGAAGGTATTTGACTGGAGTCAAGAGCCAACAACATCAATCCACTGTCAGTGAATGCACACAAATCGTTGATTCTCCCACCCGTTGGTTCAATGCTTGTCATGCCTTCTCCCTGTAAGAGTTCAATGCCAAATGTGAAACTTAGATTAAACTTAAGTGTAGAACATAAGCAACTCTTGGTGATATCTAATTAGTGTTCCACCGCCTCATACATGAACATTGTCGTAAGACTATTGCAGATAATCATAAATATTAACTTGTATGATATCCTAATGCGGGTCCAAGAAGGACAAAAACAGAGACAAGTCAACCTTGATTTCATGGTGGCAACGGTTGTGATTCTATATAGTTCGTGTCTTTGTCATGATGAAAACCCGCTGTTTATCTAAAACAATAACCACCATAATCTCTACTAAACATAGTTTTTTTTATTGTGATGATGCCCAAGAGATCTAGCAGTAATTCCTATGGTGTACCTTCCTTCTCTCTATTGCTTCACTATTATCCCAGCACAAAAGTTATATTACCGACGTCTTTTCAAGTTACATAGCACTTCAACATTCCCTAGGTCATTATTTTAATTGTTAAAGTTAAGTCAATCCCTAAATCATTAATCGTCCAAAAATCATATCATCCCAATTCATAGCTTAGCTATGAAGAAATATGAGCTCTAAGGACTGCTCCAAACTTCTACTACATGACCAGAGGTGAATCCAGGATTCCAAGAAGATGGGTGCACTATTATAAAGAGGTAAATCTAGAATTTATATTTGATGGATTCAACCTTTAAGTTCTTACCATGAATCCAATACCATTTAGACATTACAGGTTTAAATATAATTTTTTTCTTATAATTCTAGTGATGTTTAACATATATACATATACTCCATATCAAAAATGTTGAGATCATTGAACCATGCTACATCATCCATTGCTATATAGATAGATCATATAAAATTTTGTGATGACAAAGGGAGATCAAGGATTTCAATGTGTTAGATTTGGGAATTTTGAATGAATAAACCAAATAAAAAAAGAAAAAACTACTTGATTAAAACACAAGAGGAGACACTAAACATGTCTACAAACTAAGAATTGAACATCTAACTTCACTTGTAAAGGTACACCCAATAATTGTTGAACCATATGACTCTTTGAGCTTGGGTGCACACATGTATATTTAAGCAATTTTTAAGAAATATAACATTATTAAACATGATATATAAAGAGTAGGACGGGTTCACGTGCCCCATGCTCCCACACATGGATACGCCCCTGACTACATCAAAGGAGGGCCACTTGCCCAAAAAAAGAACAAAATAATCAAAAAGAAAAATGTCTTTGCAGAATAAGTAGGACCATTTAAGGGAAACTTGAAATTTGACGGATTTTGCAAATTAGATTAACCGATAATCAATAAGCTAAATTATATAACAACAAACATTTTCATAAAGAGTTTCACTCCTTGTCATATCCTCCCCGTTTTCTTTCTTTCTTCCCTTGCCTTCTAATTCTTTTTCTTTTTGAAATCTATAAGACACCCTTGCACCTGAATATTAACTTCTTACCAGACCTGCCAAAGTGCGTCTTGATTACTTTGCTGAATCAATTCATTAATAGCTTCACATATAGCAAGAGCAGCACGAAAAACAAAGGCCAAAATTAATAATTGAGTACTGCACTCTATTATCCAGCATATAAATACAATAAACTGAAATGATCTTGTCTAAACTACAGAATTACTAATATAAACGACAGATATCAACAAAGAGGATCAAAGACTTGCATACCGTCTCAGGGTCCCAAATCCTAACAATGTGGCTGTCAGCAGTTATTAACTTTGTTCGTTCAGTGTTAAGCGTTCTATGCCACTTAATGTTCAGTATCGGGCTCCCATACCTATATAATTGTCAGAATGCATAAGCAATAGAGAACAAGAATTACTTTACCATTATAAGATGGCAAAGTAACTTACATATGATCCTTTATCCGCATAGGTTGAGAAGATCGTAAATCATAAATCAGAACCTGCACATTACAAGGTATCGTTAGACATCTTGATCACACAAGACAAAACGATAACTACGCCTCAGTCGTAAACAAGTTAGCTCCGGCTATACAAACCCTCACTAACCATGTTTCTCCATTTAAAATCATTTCAGTCCAACATTATACACAATAAAAATAAAACTTCGCAGAAGCTTCCGCAATGTAAATATATGTTTGCTAACAAGATAACTGTTTTTTACTCAAAAGACAATAATTTATTCTTCAATAACTACTTTCCTATGCCCTCAAAGTGACAAGAATTTCACCCCCAAAAAAATCTAGCTTCCTTTAGCCAACTCGATTGACGATGAAAAGGCTAGACTCTAATTGGAGTGGGCTTAATAAAAACATAACTTATTTGTCTTTTTCTATTCTCCGTTTCTACATGAATCAAAAGACAGAACAGAAATTTTAAAAACCTCTCTCTCTTCATTTGGTGTAACAACTATTCGAGTTAATAATTTCTTATACTTCAAGGACGTATCAGTAAGCCAACTTTGTGGGGCATCCCGTAGCTAATATTGTTATACCTCTTTTTGGTAAGTTGTTAAGGGTAATGTCTTATATTTAGGGTGTGTCTGGCATGAAGGAAAACATTTTCTGGCAAATGTTTTCCAATTCTCCCATGTTTGGTTGGCTTAAATGTTGTGGAAAATGGTTTCCTAATGAACTCATTTTCCTCCATTTTTTCCCACCAAAGAAAAGGAAAAACATTTTCCAAAACTCTCTTTCAACCTTCCTCACCCCTACTGTCATCTCCCAATCACCCTCTCTGGTCCCCAAACCCTGACCTACCACCTTACACACTCACCCTCCAAACCCACATCCCGTTACCTCCGCCTCCTAGCAACCCCTCCACCACCACTAACCCACCATCAGCTCCCCTTCCCCATCGTCCCACCCCTTCCCTCTGCCCCCCGTCACCCCTCAACTGCCCGACCCAGACTTCGCGACACAAAACATGAAGGTCGGGGGCCAAGTGATAGGTGTGAGGGTCAGGGGCAAGATGTCGAGGGCGGAGTCAAGGTTGGGGTCGGGGCTCAGTGTCGAGGTCTAGGGTCCGGGTTATAGTGTTTGCCTAAATTATATTAAAATGCTCTTAGGACAATATTTTCTCCTTGCTATCCAAATATCAGAAAATAAGTATGAGAAAAACTTGTTTGAGGAAAATATTTTCTAAAACATTTTCCTTCATACCAAACACACCCTTACTATCATGAGAAAGAACATCTGCAAAAAATTTCACATTGAAGATGCCAATGCTTTTAAGTATGATATGTTTTATATATACTCTGTGTAAGGTATTTTATAATACTCTTTCCTACTTAGTTTCATGTCAATTTTCGTACTACTCAGGTTAATATATATTCTTCATACTAAATTAGCTGCCTGTTGTATAAGTCCTCTTAATTAACATCGAATTCGATGATGCTAAAATGTTAGGACTGAGTAAGAATTCTCATAATCAAAATGCAGGTGAATTTTCCACCTCCTACATGTCATTGCTTCAGTTTACAGAGGACATGACCCACGATAAGAAGGTGTGGAGGTCGAGGAATAGGGTTGTGGGTTGTAGGTTGACAGATAGTAGTGTGTTCCTCCTAGGCCATTCAGTAGTACTAGGATTATTTTTGTAATTTCCTATTTATGGTTCTTTATTATGCATGTCGTGGCATTCACGCCCGTCACGATGTTACATTATTGCTAATATTCTCTGCAACTTGGTTGCTTTATCTACATTGTTCCTTGAGCTGAGGGTCTATCGGAGACAACCTCTCTATCTCTATGATGTAGGGATAAGGTCTGCGTACACATTAACCTCCCCAAACCCCATCTATGGAATCAAACTGGGTTTTTTTGTTGTTGTTGAACTAGAAAGTTTAGGTGTACTTTATCTAGTTTCAAGCAAAATAAGAAAAAAGATAACTACCGAAATGACAATCATAAATGATTTTTCCAACCAAAACTTCAGACTCAACATTCACCGTGATCATCAGAAAGATTATGAAAACCTCTTTAAAACTGCATTTCCTTCTATTATACCTTTCCATCACTACTTCCAACAGCCATGAGGTAACCTCCATCTCCGTCGAACTCTATTGAAGTAACCTCCTGTAGTTTATGCATATCATTAGCAACAATTTAAAAAAGATCTTGTTTTTTCAACTACTTTAGCAGAAAACTACCTGGTCCCCATTCCCAGCAGGTGCAACAGCATTTATCCTGCCAACTGAAGATCTTGCTCTCATGTCAAAGCATTCGAGAGCACCATCCTCCCCTCCACAAGCAACTAATCCATGGACCTTGCTAAAGTGCAGAAGAAAAGAAACCAAAAGATCACAGAAGAAACTGTCAGACAGAAGGTATAGCAAAACTAAAAAGCCAAAAAAAAAAATTTTAAAGAAAAAAAGAAACATGGGTTTAAAAGGTGAGCAAAGCAAAATCAACTTCTAACCTCCGCGAAACCACATTAAGTGCCGGGGATCGTGTGCTCAGTGAGGAAAGGAAGCGTCCCTGTTAATAGAATATGATAGTGTCAGTAAACTACACAAGCAAACATCAAGGCTATAAGGGGGAAAACTTCAATTAGAATAAGGTGAAATTCGACATCCAACTTTTAGGCTGTACAAGTTAGGATTCTCCACATATCTGATCTTCCTTTTTTCTTTGATAATGCAGCAGATTATGATTTAACACTCTAAAGCTCCATTTATCTTTGGGATCAGTGCCATGGAAATCTAGGTGAATTTTAACAGCACATTTACTATTCTTTTCTTACCCTTCTCTTTTCTTCCCTTCCTATAAGTTGCTTCTCCAAAACAGCTTAGCCTTTGCCCCTTTTTTTCTTTTTTTGGCCAATCGTAACTTTTCGGTCAACAATATTGATCTATAACAGCCCAATCCAAATCACCTGAACACTAGATGACATGGAAAGTGTATAGCTAGCAGAAGACCTTTCCAGATACATACTTCTAAGTCTGAGTGTTTGTTCATCAGAATGTTGACAAAAGCATTAATGGATGTGGTGCATTCACAACAGAAATTCAACCAAGTGAAATCGAACGAGGAAACAATTTTTTCATAATTCAAGCGGTGTTGTTGAGTATTGCATCTGTTGCTACTGTTTGCTAAAATAATTAGTTGTTTCGTCGTAGTAGTCTACTACTTTTCAAAATTCAAATTTTTGCTAGATATTTTAGGTTTTGAATCTCTGTTCTGCAGATTTTCTTGTTTTCAAGTGGCTATTTAGCGCCCTATGGTTAATAAAATTTTAAGCGACAAATTTTCAATGATATTAACTTCTTACTAGCGGTATCAGAGCGTCAACAGGTCTTACAGGATCTATGAGATCACTAAAAAAAGAGTGACTTGTAAAATTGATTTTAGCTCATATCTATGTTTATCCTTATTTTCAAACATGGCAAGCAGTAGTCTCTCTTTGAATCTCCCACAAACCTTCACTGGTGAAAACTATCAAATTTGGTATATGAAAATGAAGTTTCATCTTGAAGCCTATGATCTATCAAAAGTTGTAATGGAAGATAGACCCTTACAACGACTCTCAAAAAAAATACCCTTATGCAAATTCAAGCTCATCCAGAAGAGCCTTCAGACAAAATTAAGTTACTGAGACAATTATATAGAAGAAAACAACCCAACCATTGATGATGTCATCTACCAATGGAGAGAAGTTGGAAATGAGAAGAAAATCTTGTATTTACTGACAGACATAAAGCAATAGTCAACTTCAATATAGGTGCACATATTACTTAACTATTGTAGAGAAACAGGTGCCGTTACAGGTTCAGTTAAGCATTTTGAAAAATAAAATGTAATTCTGCTGCAAAATTTGCCACTTTTTGTTTTAAAAAATTAACTTATACAAACACATGAACGGGTCAAACACTTAAACTAAGGAGGAAAACCTGCTCCAAATTTATTCTGTAGAGATCTGGTGATGAGGCAGCGCAAAGCAAATCACAAGACCAGCAATCATATACAATATCCCTTCCCATCCTAAATAAACAGGAGAACATATAAGTGATGTTAAGCTGGCATTTATAGATGATTCAGCTCGTACCAAAAAGTAACAGTAAATTTCAGAAGCAGAGAGGAAGAGCAAAAGCGTTGGGGATTAGCTCCAAGATGAAAGTGACAGATAGTTGAGCAAAATCAAAGAAATCCATCAAGATGGAATGTAGATATCATGCCAGCAAAATATGCTGCTAAGATGTCTGAGTTGCTACTGAAATAAGGTATCATGACAATGCAGGAAAAATGTTGACCAAATAATGGAACCCAAATTAGAGTAGACCATCCAGAAAGTTGTCTTTTGTAAATTTTCAGATACGCTGACTGAAGCATGTCAGGTTTTCCAGGAGATACCCAGGATGCATGGAGCTAAACAGTGTCCTTTCCTCTTCAGGCAAAACTGATAAGTGCACCTATATGTGAGCTCCTTGGCGTTCACCTTCAGCTTTAACAATGACTAGTTTAATTCACTCTAAGCCTGATCAAATTTTCATCTGATCTCTAAGAAAGGAACTGCAAGCTAAACAACGTCCTTTCCTCTTCAGCCAAAACTGATAAGTGCACCTAAATGCGAGCTCCTTGGCATTCACATTCAGCTTTAATAATGACTAGTTTAATTCATTCTAAGCCTAATAAATTTTCATCTGATCTCTAAGAAAGGATATGTTGAAGCATTAACTTATCTAATTTGTGACCTCACAAAGAGTTGGCTGAGTAATGTGCATTCATTCTCTGCCTATATAGGCTTTAGGGGTTTGTAAAAAAAGGGTAGTTTATAGGCTTTGGGATTTGACCAAGGTATCCAATACATTAACGTGCAGAGTTTTAGATAAGGATACTAGTTTTTATGAAAGTTTATACTTAAATATAGATCATGAAACAAGTGGTGACATGCAAAGTGGCATGCTTTACTTGCTGGTAGTTAGAGAAGCTGCTCTAACACGGGATAAACTGAGAAAAAGTGAAATACCAATTTTTCAAGGTGCTACTTTTGTGGTCAAGAGGCAGCGACAATAAGTCATCTGTCTCTACATTGTAGGGTCACTAGTCAGCTGTGGCATTTGTTCATCAACCTCAGGGGTATTTGGTGGACAATGCCAGGGAGAACATCTGAACTTTTGACATGCTGGGATGAAGGGGAAAATTGTAGTGCTACCAACAAAGACAGATGAAATTTGTCCCTGCAACTATTTGAAGGATAGTTCAAGATGCTTTGAGGATACAGTCAGCCATATTTAGAAGATTAATAGCTTGTTTGGCCAAGCTTCTCCAAAGCCAAAAACACTTTTTTTTCAAAGTTGAAGTGTTTGACCATGCTTTTGGATGGAAAAAAAAGTGCTTTTGAGTAGAAGCAGAAGCAGTTTTGGAGAAGCAGAAAAAGGTAGCTTCTCCCCAAAAGAAGCTACTTTTGACAAAATACATTTAGAAACACTTTTTAAAAGATTGGCCAAATACTAATTGCTGCTCAGGAGTGCTTTTCATATTAAATAGCCAATCCCAAATTGCTAATCACGAAAAGTACTTTTGAGAAAAGTACTTTTGAGAAAATCACTTTTGAAAAAAAGGACTTCTCAAAATAAGCTGATTTTTGAGGCTTGGCCAACGGGCTACGATGACTTGTAGTCTTCTCTTTTGCTTTTGGTAATCTAGAATCAATTCTACAAGTCGTAGATTTCCTTGTAAGAAGAGCACGGATTGAATTTTGAGCTTTTTTGGTTTTTGTAAACACCCTTTTGGCTTCTGGCACAAGCTTTCTGCTAAAAATTTGTCAAGATACTGCTAAATGTTACCTTCTCCAAAAAACAAAAACAAAAACAAAAAAGAAAGTAGTGACTATCATATAGTATGAAACTATAAACTGGCAAACTACTGAATCTTTACTGCTGCCGAATTATGTGTAGATAAAAGCCAGAAGATATTAATCAAATATTGAACCAAGAAAAAGAGAAGCAAAGGGCCACGAAATGCCTAGGAAAGCCCCTTTGAAGGCAAGTCATGGTAACCAGGATCGGACATTGAACGGGAAGGAATGCACTACAGGAATTCGCTGAGACTCTGATATCTCGCCACCAGGAGTGAACTTTCTTCCAAAACCTAGAAGTATAAATTAGGAGTTTCAGGATTAACTAAATTTTTCTGAAGGGTTGCAATTTTTTATGGCATTCAACCACTGAAGACTCTTTCTTTCTTTGGTAAAATTATTACAGATACATACATAGATTATGCTTATTCTCTCATTCAGTCCAGTGGTATCTAAGCTTTCAAGTGAGACAGGTTGGGCTCAATCTGTTGCCATCATGCAAGTGTAAGCATGCTAGAGGAAACAAATAGTCCTTCGTGCAGCTCAAAGTTATGTTGGCATTCTTGATACTTAACATGCATCGTATTCTAAATTTTGCATTTCATCAGTATAGCTTAGCAGACAACATAGGGATAAGCACATAAGAATAAAACAAACAAAATAAGTGCGACCTTGGAATTCGCAAACTGTAATGACTTCCATATTTTGCATGGAGACATACAGAACGATCAGCACAAAGAAATGCCATTTTTGAGTAGTCATCACCCAAGACCTACAAAAGATATCAAAGACGGAATATACATCAGTAAAGATTTCCCAGATTAATTAGAGAAAAAAAATGCAACAGAACATGTTTCCATGCTTCTGGTCTCTAAAGAAAAAACAAACAGGGAACAAGCAAAAACATTTACTATTGCAGCACAAATAATTTTAGCAAAAAAAAATGAGCATAAGCACTGGTCATAAAAAGAAGCACATAAGAATCTACTTTGTCATTTTGGGTTAAATTTGCAGCCTTCACAGAGAAAGAGAGGGAAAGCAGTCAGTACCTGAAAGTTAACGATCTCTGACACCAGATGCCTTTCGAACTTTAATGACAGCTCCCGCAGCTCATAAACTTTAACTTGTGGTGGGTAAATACCTGCAAAATCAATATTGACAACTGATACAAACTAGAGGAAATACCAAGCAGCAAAAAGAATGTACTCATCTAATACATGTTCACAGGGGGTCATTTAGTTTGTTAGAGATCTGATTGCCAGCATAAAATGTAGAGAACTTCTGGTGTCAGAGAACCAAACTTACTGAAATGACACGGGCCTAAATGGAGCGACATGATCAGAGAGTATTTATATAATTGCCCCTATCTTGGTGTCGAGGCATAGTTGTTGCTGTTGTACTCAATTTTTATTTTTTTTTGAGAAGGTAACATAAGTTAAATCTGTTGTACTCATCTAATACATGTATCAGAAGAGCAGGGGGACAGAACAGTGATAAAACAGTAATTGGTTACTTCCCTGTGTAGGACATTTTTTATATGAGATAATTATTGTTCAGGTTAAACATGAATAAGTCTAGACCGACACACGAAATAAGATGAATATCAATGCTTCATTTTAACAACTAATAAAATGAACCAATATATTTATAACCCAACCTGTTCTAAATCTAAAAACAATAGTCAAATATTGAGTTTATATAGAAATAACTGTGTGTGTGTGTGTGTGTGTGTGCGTGTGTGTATATATATATATATATATATAACACAGAGGGATAAATATGCATGAACATCACGTTTTAACAGTAAAACAGCACAGTGACGCCTTTAATCTGTAACTCAGAAGTAGTTACTTCTCAATAACCTAGAAAAAGATCATTTAAGAAAAGAATAATATTTTAAGGAAACAAAAAAAAAGAAAGAAAGGATATCTCGAACTGCAGATAATCACCTGAAGCAATGAGATACTCCCCGTCAGGAGTCACTTTAATTCTTGTCGTTGCAGTTTCAAATCTCAAATCCTGAATCAGATCCACTCTTTGCATATAACCTGCAAAAATAGAGAAAAATATCTTTAATAACAGAACCATAATATCCTACAATATCAAATATGTATAAATGGAGCAACATGGATAGAGAGGATTCGTATAGCCGGCCCGAATTACACAAGCTGAGCAAATTGGGTTTTATCCATACCAAACTCCGTACAGATTGTTATCAACAAAATAATGTTGGCCCGACATTGAACACTCTTTTTTACTACAACAATTGAAAACTTTCCATTTTCAAAAGTTTTGATACAACATGATTTTACCAAATATTAATATCAAAGTAAATCTAACCTTTGCATATTGTTCGAAAGAAAATAGAAGTAAAAAAGTATGACTCAATCATCACAGATGACCATATGATATAAAGACCAAGTATCCAAAAACCCAGACATATAGATTACTACACAATTGAAAAACAATCTTGGTACAATTCCAGAATTTTTTCTTTTATACTTCAAATATTGAAACTTTCTTTTTCCAGACACTATGATGCTGCTAGATTTTTACCAAATAATATCCCAAAAGGAAAAAAAACAAGTGAAAGCAGGAGGGTAATGTATACTTGGATCTTTACGAAGGGCTCTGAGCTTCTTAGGAGGAAGCCATGTTGCCACAGAACGGTGTTGGCCGGCGACAGTGTACATCTTCACTCCATTTATGGCGGTGGACTTCAAGTTTCCCCCTTGGTACGCCATTGTAATTCAATTGGTTGACAAAGTAACGCCCTTTTTCTAAAAGTGATGAATCAATGTCAGAGGCAATTGGCCAAGGAGGGGGTTCAATTGAATCCTCCTCGTTGGAAAATTGTACTATGCAAATAGGAAAAAAAATATAATTTTTTATATACAATTTAACTTTTGAATCCCCTTGTTCATTCCAGGTTCCGCCACTAGTAACAGGGAACCTCATAACTCAAGAGGGAGCTCCTAGGCATTTAGAATTTCACAATAAATGATTTTTTTACATGTTAAACGCAAAACACATGGCTATCTAGACTTTCAGCTATTATCAGGAGAAGCAAATACTAGCTAGTAAAAATAGCAAAGTATATACAGAGACAGTTGCTAAACTGGGATTCTAAACAAGTGAGTCAATATATAAACTATAAAGGAGTACTAATTCCACTAATTATTTTCATATTTTTGCCAAAACAAGGTTATTTTGGTTTCTGCTTAATAAAAATTCATTTAGGTTCAAACAACCTCCTTTATATTGTAGTAGAAATTAAGGCTACTAAAAACTTACGGCGGCACGGCGAAAGAGGCGGCGGCTGTCTAGCGGAGAGGCAGCAGGGGGCTAGAAATTTGTTTGTTAGGAGCGGCTACTCCCAACACAGTATTATTACCGCCAGAATTTTGCAAGGCTTTTAAGTCGGCTGAATTGTTCTTTTGACTGTGAGAGGGAAGGGTTTTGGGAAAGAAAGGGAGGAGGTGAGAAGGGTTTTGGGAGAGAAATAGTACCTGCATTCACTTTTAATAATTGTCCATTTACTGCGCACTCACTTTTAATAATTATCCATTTACCGCGCACCTTAAAAAATAATTTAAAATAATACCCGTATTAATTGGTGTAGAGTCTTAATACATGTTCATATGCAAAATTAAACAAGTAAAAATAAAAATTTATTAATAGAATAGTGGACAAATACAAGTAAATGAAGGGACTAAATTTTAAATTACTAGTAGTGGAACAGAAAATGGCAAAAGGAGTCCTTATATTTGGGGTACATCTAAAATAGTCCCCTAAATATATATGAAGAGTTTTGGTACTTTAAATTTTTCAAAATAAACACTTTTAGTCTCCGTCAAATATTTAATAAAATATGAGTATTCGGTTTAATAGGGATTGTGAAAAGGTATTAATTATTAGGAGCTCATATTTCTAGGTTATGCTATCTTATTTACATATATCAAAAAATTTGCCGAGAGGTATAGTGGGTCTTTTCTTCTACTCTTAACTAGAGGTTTTAGGTCCGAGCATTGTGAATGAAAAAATTATTGGTAGAAAGTGCTTCACCTCTTAAATGAATTCTACATGACGCGAATTTGGATTTGTTTGGCAAGTGAGTTTCGGATACCAAATGGTTAAATAAATACTATATATATAATCTCTGAGATTCTATTTATCTTGCTTTTTTTTATAGTATGTTTCATAAATAATGCCCTTTTATATTTAGTGATCTTTAAATAACGATATTCCTGGTTAACTCTTAATGATTCTCTCTTGCATGAATGATATGATATCTTTTTGCATTTTTAAATTTCATGTCTAGTCAAATTAAAATACATCAAATAAACACAGATAATGTAATTAATATGCTATTTCTTCGTTATACCCACAAATATCCATAGTATCAATTGAGATCTGCAGATGCTTGTGAAGTCCCTCCCTCTTGGGTAGTTATACCCCTTTATATAAAGAATGGCATCATCCATGCAACACAAGACTTATCCAACTCCTTTAATTTGATTCCTTTCAACTAAATTATGTTTTTCTTTACATTCATTTGCTAGTTTATATATTTTAAGAACTTCATTTACATGCCACCATTTTACATTCATGCAAACTGTGATCTGGTTCTCTCAAAATGATCTTTCACGCCCTAAAGCAATGTCACAACTTAAAAGGCCAGGCACATTCCACAAAATACACCATAGTAGAAAAGTGAGATTATTTTCAACGTTAATCATTTGACTTTACTTGGGTATCACTAGTTGATGAAGTTGGATGCCACAGTGGATCCAATTAGCATTTTTCCCGTCTCAATTTGAACATTAACATATGTTTATATTTTTATTCTATACAATTGAATTAAAGAAAAAATGTATTGAAAAGACCAAAAGTGACTCTCATACAAGTTTTATGAAGTATAACATGTTAGAAAGTTATATTTTCAAGAAATTGATCAATATTTGAAGCGAACAAATAAAAGGAGAAGGTAACATGATGAGGAATGTTTGTTTATAGATTGCATGAGAATATATTTATCAATTGGATGCAATATGAGAATTTTTACTTTTATTGTTCATGTGAAATTATATATTATAAATTGACGAAAGGCCTTTTGATTTTGGCAAATATCTCCTTATAATCCATTTCAAATTTCTTTATTTTCGCTTCATCTCACATCTTGTCCTTGTACTACCCTTACATATTGTATTGGGTCGAACGCAATCGAGCATACAAGGAAGATCGGGCTCAAGTGTAGTTCAGAGTCGGATTGCTTCAAATCGGAACCAACATTTCGAGAAGGAAAGCTCGAGGTCAGGCGTCATTGGATTCGGAGTCAGAGCAGTCGGGATGAGGCGATCGAGACCGATTTGGGTAAAGGCATTTCGTGGTAAAGTATCAGTTTCGTGTAACGGAAAGGCCGGAAATCTTGTGAAGCATAAATATCTCAACGGAAATCATGGCCCCAACCCTCAGAGACGTTAGACCAATATTTTTAGGGATAAACCATCCTCTAATTAAGTCTTTTACCATATGTAGGACTCTCATCTTTCCTATAAAGGGGCGCTTAACTTCATTGCACAAAAACAACACACGTTACCAGCAATACTAATTCTTAATTTCTGTCTATCTCTTGTCTAAGTTATTTGTTTTTCATTGCATACCCCCCCC
>MCJB01049686.1:75661-100827 GCA_002018475.1 Nicotiana obtusifolia
TTTCTCCGAGCCTCCGAAACTTGCTCTTCTAAGCGAACTTGGGAACTTCTTTTCTCTTTTTTCCCCCTTCTTTCTCCGATACGGGGGGAGGGCGAGGAACTTCTCCACCGGTGAGTGCCGGCCTCAACTCAGCATCTTTCGAGAGGCCTACAAAACGTGATTCTGAAGGTTAGAAATAACATCGATCACTCGAGATGAGAAAGACAAGTATAACCGGGACCGTGATTTTTGGCCTCCGAAAGGCCTTTCGATATTTCTCGCCAGGCTCGCTCCGAGTAGGTCCTTTGAGCCACCACTCTCCGGACCCACTCCTCCAAGTGTTGAATTACGGCCGGCGTCTGGGAGACGGCTGCACCTTACAAAACATATCGATTAAGCATTAGAAGGAAAGCGGTAAATGGTTTTAAGTAAAATGACGCTTACGTCTCAAGTTCCACTTCTCAGGGAACGACATGTCTTCTGCGGGGATCAAATCGGAGGTCCTTATTCGGACAAACCGGCTCATCCAGCCCCGGTTTCTGTCTTCATCGATGCTCGAGAATGGAGCCTTGCTGGGCCGGCGTGCAAGTTTTATTAGTCCCCCTCGGAACATCCGGGGACTGTATAATCGGAGTAGGTGGTCAATGGTGAAGGGATGCCCCCCTTCAACCTTACTCACGAAGAAGCGGAAAAGATGGACTATACGCCAAACGGAGGGATGAACCTGGCCCAGAGTAACATTATATCTTCTACAAAATTCGACAATTATGGGGTCCAGGGATCCCAACGTAAAAGGATAAGTATAGACGCTTAGGAAATCTTCCACATGAGTGGTAATCGATTCATTCGGAGAAGGGACTACCACATCTTTGTCGGTCCATTTGCACTCTGCCCTCACCCTGTCAAGAATTTTGTGGGTGATCTAGCTGATGTACATTGAAACCGGTTCGCCTCGGCCGGGCACTGAAGAAGGCTTCTCGACTTTGAAATCGGAGCCGATAAAACACCCAACAGGTACAAAGGCCTTCAAAGGAGGTTCCGCGGAGGTTTCCTCAACGTGAACGGGCTCAGCCTCTTCAGCAGGATGAGAAGGTGAATATTGTTGCTTCTGTGGAACAGACTTAGAAGTTTTTGCCATTACAAGTGAAGCAATAGAAGCGAAAAGCAAGGGGTTATAATGTGCAGGAGAGGTTTTGTGGTGCGAAGATGCAAAGAACTGTAAGCGGTAGATTGTTGAGCAACGTAAAAATATGAAACTTGAAGAATGAAGGAAGTATTTATACTTTCCCAAAAGCGGCGGTTCAGAGCACGAGGTTGGGGAGCATTAAATGCTATTTGCAGAGTTTGTCGCCAGCTAGGACACGCAATGATTTTCTTTGGTAACTGTCACATACGTCATAGCGCTGCCGTCACCCACTAATGAAATATTTCCTGAGCTGAGTGATTTGATGCTTCGGATTTCGTGTCGTGTTCAATGAATATGCTATTGTTTGACCTAATCTCGAGAGGCGGCGGTTCATATCATTTTTTTTATTACTCTCCAACAAACAAGGGGACTATCTGTATTGGGTCGGACGCAATCGAGCATACAAGGAAGATCGGGCCCAAGTGTAGTTCAGAGTCGGATTGCTTCAAATCGGAACCAGCATTTCGGGAAGGAAAGCTCGAGGTCGGGCGTCATTGGGTTCGGTGTCAGAGCGGTCGGGATGAGACGATCGAGACCGGTTTGGGTAAAGGCATTTCATGGTAAAGTATCAGTTTCGTGTAACGGAAAGGCCGAAAATCTCGTGAAGCATAAATATCTCAGCGTAAATCATGGCCCCAATACTCAGAGACGTTAGACCAATATTTTTAAGGATAAACCATCCTGTAATTAAGTCTTTTACCATATGTAGGACTCTCCTCTTTCCTATAAAGGGGCACTTAACTTCATTGCACAAAAACAACACACGTTACCAGCAATACTAATTCTTAATTTCTGTCTATCTCTTGTCTAAGTTATCTGTTTTTCATTGCATACTCCCCCATCACAAAAATCCATTCAATCTCAACGGTTTGGTTACTCCTTTATTTACTTAATTCAATTCTTATTCACTGTTACATTTTTCATTGTGTCAAATCGTTTCACGTATCCTTAATACCACGTACAAATTCAATTGTTACTCGTATTTTAGGGTAAACACGTATATACCAAATCCATGGGTGTTTAATCTGAATTTGTGTCTACTAGTCCTCTATGTCTTATCCAACAAATATGTATTTGTCAACATGTTCTTGCAACCTTCAAAACAGAAAGTAATATGATGAACTTCACGTTGTTAGCTCGTAATCTTTTATTAGAATTTGGATTTAAGTTATGTACACGTATAGTGTAAAAGAAAGATTATTTTACATTATCAGTGAAGGTTACCTCTAATAATACGTTAGTTAAAATTTTCATCAAATTACCAATTAATATTTATTAAGAAATTTATATGTATCTCACATTAGAATTAAAGGAAGGATTTTAAAGTTATATAACCAAAAGTGTAAAGACTTTTTTACAATATCACTTCATAGAACTTAGAGAACAGTTAGTAAAACATAATACAAAGACATAATCAGAATCGACGAGACATTGCATCCATTGATACAAATGAAGCTGAAGCACGTGACACTGATTCATGAGGCACGTGATCCTAGACTGGGATCATCAGCGCAGGTAGCTTCGGTCGAGAGCCGTAGAGCTAGCGTTAACTGCAGCTTGTAGCTCTCCTCAGTCTGTTGCGCCCTTCTTTTCGGAAACGGTTTGCTGCTACCTATCCGACTCTATGTTTGCATGATGCGGTGCGGTGATCAATCAAGTGAATTGCAACTTCAACTACTTCTCTCTCCAAACGTTCGAGAAAGAGGGAATGGATGTTTAATATCCCGGAATTTTGATCAGGTACATACAAATACAAATACTGTAACAATTTTAGTTCCCGGCTTTCCTTTTTCTTCTTACTTCTTATTACTTTTGTTTTCGAGTACGAAATCATTGCATTTATGCCGAATTTGAACGAATTCTTGTTGAATAAGTAAATGAAAACGTGGGTAGCTCTTTCACCAGTATTTATTTAGGAATCTTATATAATTGTCCTAAAATAATCTTTTTTAATGGGTATGGTAAAAAAAATGAGTATGGTTGAAATTCATTGAAAACATATAGATGAGTCAATATATAAAATGGTTGAAATTTATTGGAAACATATAGATGAGTCAATATATAAAATCTGGGAAAGATTGGAGGTGATTTGGACTAATTTGGTATCATAATTCGTAGTTAAAATCGAGTTGAATTTTTTTTTCCGCGACACATGTATCACGCATATATTACACAGACAAGTATATCTGAATATACATGTGATATACATTTGATACAAATATGTTACATATGTGATACGCATATCATTTTTTTCATGTTCATCTTCTACTTCAAATTTTTAATTCAAATCACCTCAAAACTTAACCAAATCACTCCAAACTAAGATTCAAACTCCTACAGATGTATCCAATCTATTATAATAACACGCAGTCAAACGAAAGTAAAATTTTGATTTTTTTGGCTACAAATAGCTAGTTTCAATATTAATAATATTTTATGAATTGATCAATTTTTGTAATAAGCTACTCATAAATGGACATAGCTGGTAGTTGCAATTTAGGATATACATGGGAAACTTAAAGGGATTTTTACATAAAAATGTACGACATTAGAAACTTATTTACCCTCACTGTTTAAATTTTAACTTAATTACAAGTTGATATACAGTTTACCAGTTATATACAAATAAGTTTTTAATAAGTATCCTTGATTGTTACCTTTTAATGTGTAAATCAAATTCTACGGACCTACCGCTTCCATTGATCTCTCTCCTCTCTCTCTCTTCACGCTCTAGTCTCTTCTACTAATCTGCACTCGGAAGTTTCCACACAAATGAGAAATTGTTAAGCTGTATAATTTGTTGTAATTGTTTCCAGAACTACTCATGTTTCAGCAGCAATTTAGTAAATATACTGTGTTTTTCCACACTGCTGAACTACGTAATGATCACAAGATTATGACAGAAAGAACAGACATATTCAAGTTCTGCATTCAGCAAGGCTTGCTTCTACAGCTTCTTCTGTCAAAGACTCGGGTACATGATATGACATTGCTGGATCATTAAATTTTTTTAGCGCCTATTATGTGTTGTCGAAATGGTTATTGGTTTCACTTTAGTAATACTTGTTAGAACTCGAATGTGATGAAAATTTATAGTTCAAATTATACTTAGATGCATCCTCATCCAGCAAATGAGGCAAATTTCGGTTTGTGACTTGTGAGAACCATTGGCTCGTTTTAATTTGCTTGTGATCACAACGGAATATTTTTGGATTGTAAACTCGGATATAACAAATTTTTTTATTTTAAGGCACTACTAATGGATTGTACTTGGAGAGAGGCGGCAAAAAATAGGAAAAGAAGAAAGGAGAGAAAAAAGAAAAGAAAAAAGGATGTAACTGAATCCGCTCATTTAATGCATTAATAATGGATTGTATATAAATTGTAAGAAAATTTTATTTAAAACAGATAATATATAAAATTTGAATAATTTTAGTAAATAAATTTCAAATATTATATGAGAAAGAAAAAAACCCAACCTGAAATTGGCGCAAACTTTAGATGGGCTAGCTTGGATTTTGCTCAAATTGAACCGCCAACTGACATAGGGACAAAGTGCACGAATAGCCGATTTTAGGAGCACCTTTTAAAGCATATTTTGTTGTAAAAACTATTTAAATTTTAGCTTAACTAATATTTGAACAAATATATCCTATACTAAATATAGATGAACTTCAAATCTCGAGTTTAAACTCTGCATTTATTATAATTTAACTTTAGACCCATCGATTTAAAAGTTGTAGGTCTGAAACTAGTTATTACAATTGGAAGCTCAAGTTCACGCATATAATGAGATATTAAGAGATCATTAACGTGAAGGTCCTCATCTCTATTATTATCGCAGATGAACTCATTGTTGCAAAGCAATAATAATATTTCAATTATTATTAACAATTATTTTTAGTATTAAAAATAATAATAACAATAGTGACCTCTAGCTTTGTGTTTGCGTGTAAGACTTCAAATTTCAAACTTTTCGGGTTTGAAGTCCCAATAGTGTCACCACATGTGATTATTTGATACCATTTCTACATTGTTATATGTATGCCCATCTCTATCTGTCCAAGTTTGAGTGGGTTTGGGCATTATCCTCTAAACAATTTCATCTCTAACAAAAAATATTCTCATGTTTAATGACTTAATTTTCTTATTTTTAATAATAAAATTACATAACTACTTTTTGTCATATTGAGATACGAATTACTTGTGAATGACTTTGATAATACAAACAATTAGAAGCTTAATTATACTACGTTATTGCAATGTCAAAGTGCAAATATTATAATTCTACCACGATACAAAAGAAAAGAAAAAAAAGCACTTACATAATGCAATAACTTTTTCTTTTGTTTTTTTTATTCCACCACATTAGGGTAGAAAGGGGACAATAAGAAAATTTAACCGACATTTATTGTACGATAGAGTCATTTGATAATAGACCCTGGCAATTATTTTATTTGTAAATGTTTTAGTTGTCTTTTCTTTAAACATAAGTATTTAAAATTTATATGCTATTTTTTTTTCTGGTGTAGAATTTACACAACTCATATGGTGAGTGACATTGAAAATTCGATGATTTAGTCATTTTCTATAAGCATTTTATATGTATTTAATTTAATTTAATTTAATAATGACAAAAATATAATTTTATTCAATCATACATGAAATTTGTATCGTCAAGGAAGAAAAAAACAACAGACAAAATGAGTGCGTTTCGTACAATGCAAGTCATTTTTTCGTGAAAAATACAAATACTTTTTTGTATTTTATTAATATTTACTTGATGGATAAAAATATAAATTTTTAAAATATATGTTAAAAATTAATGATATTACCAAACGTATGATATGTTGATAAAATGTTTGAATAAAAAATAATAATAATATTTAGTGTTAGTTATTAGATCAATTAATATGAAGTTAGAAGTTGCATAGTAAGTTATACAAAAAATTATTTCACATTTTCCCGCTTTTAGTAGAAAATGGAATAACAAAACACTAAGAAATGATTTTCACACTCCAAACACTATTGGGAAAATGTAACGATCAGGCCGGTCGTTTTGAGTATTACAGCCTTATTCCCCCATTTACTGCTCAATTTATGCTTTACTGTTGCTATTTGACTTGCTGGGGTAATTGGTTCGGGTCCGGTGAGGTATTGGATTGAATTGGAACACTTAGTTCTAAGCTTTAAAGCTTAAGTTGAAATAGTTAACTGGATGTTGACTTATGTATAAACGGCCCCAGATAGAGTTTTGATGATTCCAATAGCTTCGTATGGTGATTTTGGACTTAGGAGCGTGTTCGAAAAATTATTTGGAAGTCCGTAGTAAAATTAGGCTTGAATATGGCTAAAAATAGAAATTTAAGTTTGGAAGTTTGACTGAGGAGTTGACTTTTTGATATCGGGGTCGAAATTCGATTCTGGAAATTGGAACAGACCCGTTATGTCATTTATGACTTGTGTGCAAAATTTTAGGTCAATCGTACTTGATTTGATAGGTTTTGATATTGAATATAGAAGTTAAAAATTCTTAGTTTTATTAGGCTTGAATTGGGTATGTTTGTGGTTTTGGCGTTGTTTGATGTGATTTGAGATTTTGACTAAGTTAGTATGATATTTTAGGACTTGTTTGTGCATTTGATTGAGGTCCCGGGTGCCTCGGGTGAGTTTCGGATGGTTAACAGATTGAATTTTGGACTTGAAACTTTGCTGGAATTTTTCTGATGCACTGTCTGGTTTCCTTCTTCGCGTTTGCGAGAAGGGTCTCGTGTTCGCGAAGGGGAACTGGGGGCAGGCGAGTTTTGTTCTTCGCATTGCCGACGAAGGGATCACGTTTGCCAAGGATTAATGGCCGATGTTCATCGCGAACCCATAAAGGTGTTCGCGTTCGCGTAGAAAGGCGAGGCCAGGCTGGGTAATGGGCATTACAGCTCCGCGTTCGCGAAGGCCAAGCTTAGAAAGGCATCGCGTTCGTGAGGTTGCCTTCCCGTTCACGCAACAAAAATATTGGGCATCAGAATTTTGTGCTTCACGAACGTGAGTGACCTGTCGCGTTCGCGAAGAAGAAAGACCTAGACAGAAAGTTTAAGTTCTGAAATAGGACTCGTCCCATTTTCCATTTTTACCGATTTGGAGCTCGGGGAGAGGTAATTTTCGGGAGATTTTTAAGGAAAATAACCGGGTAAGTGTTTTAAACTCAATTTTGGTCAAATTACCCAAATCTATGGTTGTTTTTAATATTCAATTGGTGAATTAAGTTGAAAATTTTTGAAAAACCCTCTTGGTTAAATTTAAAGATTTGAGGGTTGAGTTGATGTCGGAATTTGGTAAAATTGATATGGTTGGACTCGTGGTTGAATAGGCGTTCGTATTTTATAACTTTTGTTGGTTCCGAGACGTGGGTCCCACGGGCAATTTTTGAGTTAAATTTTGGATTTTGTTGGAAAATTAGTTTCATATGGAATTAATTTCTATAATTTTTATTGAATGAATCGAATTAATTGTGATTAGATACGCGTCTTTCGGAGGCCAATTCGCGAGGCTAAGGCATAGCGGAGTAAAGAATTACACGGTTTGAGGTAAGTAACATTCTAAACTTGGTTCTGAGGATATGAATTCCCAAATTTTGTGCTATATCAATTGTTGGAGGTGATGCACATGCTAGGTAACGAGCGTGTGGGCGTGCACCATAGAATTAGTGACTTAAATAAATTATATGGAGTTGTAAAATTAAAGAATATCCTCCACGTGCTAGAAAAATTGAGCTGAGATTCGTATTAAAGATCATGTTTAGGCTACGAGCTGATACTTTGGGATCCATAGGGTCGTGTTGCTGTTAAATTAATTGTTTAAAAATGTACATTTCATACTCAGTCATATTCATCCATTGTGAAGATATTTATGGGATCGAGCTGCGCGACGCAGCAGGCCATGTTGGCTTTATATATATTATTATTATATGGATAGGGGCTGCCCGCTGCAACAGGCCTTATTGGCTTTATTATTATGGGATCGGACAAAACGCTGCAGTAGGCCATACCGGCTTTATATAGCGCTTGGGCTGAAGGAGCCCCTCCGGAGTCTGCACCCCCCACAATGAGCGTAGATGATTTATATTCGGAATGGACTTCCTAGGGCATGGACTTGCCTTACTTATTTATAATTGTGATGAATTTCCCTGGACATGGATCTTGTCCTAATCATTATATTTTGGGGATAAATTACCCCTGGGTTGGATTGGCCTTATACGATACTAAGTGACTGACTATCAGTTGATGTGTGTGTGTGTATATATATGAGATGGAATTTTCCTGGGCTGGATTGGCCATATACAATTCTGAGTGACTGAGTAATTTGTGATCGTGAGTACATGAGATTTCCCACTGAGATGTCATATTCCTCATATCATTCAGTATTGATCTATTTTACTTGTAGTGAGTTTAACTGTTGAACTAGAAAGCATGCCTATATTTCTATACTGTTATTTCTATACTGGACTGCACTTGCTGAGCTCATCACTACTTTCAGCCCAAAGGTTAGTCTTGTTACTTATTGAGTTGGTTGTACTCATACTACACTCTGCACCTCGTATGCAGATCCATGTGCTTCCGAACATGGCGACTGTTAAGAGTGTTATCAGTTGGAGACTATCAAGGTAGCTGCTTGGCGTCCGCTGTCCTTGACTCTCTTCCTTTCAGTTATAGTGCTGTTCTAAATTTTCAGACAATATTTTTATCAGTCAGACTTTGTTATCATTTAGATGCTCATGTACTCAGTGACACCGGGTTTTGGGAATGTATTTTATGTCAGTAATTTGTGAGATTTTTCTATGGAATTCAAATATTACGTTTTCTAACTTACAAGAAATTATGATTTATTGAGGTTGTCGGCTTGCTTAGTTTGAGATAGGCGCCATCACAATATGCGGATTTTAGATTGTGACAAGTTGGTATCATAGCCTAGGTTACATAGGTCTCACGAGTCATGAGCGAGTTTAGTATAGTCTTGCTGATCGGTACAGAGACATCTGTACTTATCTTCGAGAGGCTGCCGAACCCTTAGGAAAATTTCACTTTCTTGTATTCTGTCGTGCAAATTTGTTGATTTCGGAAACTAAATTTCTGTTATTCTATTCTCTCACAGATGGTGAGGACACGTACTACCGAATCGTACGGTCAGCCACTAGTGCCACCAGTTAGGGCTGCGAGAGGTTGGGGCCGAGGTAGAGGTCGGGGTGCAGCTCGTACAGCAGTTGAAGCAGCACTTGTAGCACCATCAGTTGCTCCAGCTCAGGAGCATATTCTAGATATAGTTGAGCCGGCGGGACCAGCTTAGGCACTAGTTGTGCCCATTGTGATTCCAGGCCTTCAACTCAGATTTTGACTGTTTGCACTAGACTTGCTCAGGTGGTTTCGGCTTGGGCTGCACCTGCCACTTCTCAAGCCGGGGGAGGTACTCATACCCATGTTGCCCGTACTCCAGAGCAGGTAGTGCAGGGACTTTAGATACCAGGGGCACTACCAGTCTAGCCGGTTGCAGCTGCTCAAGCCTCGGTAGTCCCTGTTATGGCTGTTGATGAGCATAGGAGACTTGATAGATTTGGGAGGCTTCAACCTCCATCATTTAGCAGTGCTGAGTGAGAGGATGCTCAGAGTTTCCTGGATAAGTTCCAGCGTGTATTCTGGAGACCAGTGGGGTCTCGTTCACTACTTTTCAATTTTCTGGGGCTGCCTTCAGATGGTGGGAGACTTATGAGAGGAGCAGACCGGTTGGTGCAGCACCTCTTTCATGGCATGAGTTCTCCGTATTATTTTTGGAGAAGTTTGTGCCACAGATCCGCAAAGAGGAACTGCGTAGGCAGTTCGAGTATTTACGTCAGGAGGACTGTCCGTGACTTAGTATGAGATGCGATTTTCTAAATTGGCTCGTCATGCAGTTTGGTTTGTTCCCACCGAGAGGGAGAAGATCAGGAGGTTCATTAATGGCCTCAACTAGCAGTTCCATTTTGTTATGACTCTGGAAAATGTAGCAGGTGCTAAATCCAATGAGGTGGTTGACAGTGCTCGACGGCTAGAGATGATCCGTACTCAGGAGCATGAGGAGAGGGAGGCCAAGAGGTCTCATGGTCCGGGTAATTCCAGAGGTATTCCTTCTGGGGGACAGCCCTATCACAGCATGAGTCGTCCTTATAGGCCCGCTCAGATGGCTCGTTCAGCTCATCGTGGCGCATCAACTAGCTATGTTTCATATAGTGCTCGATAGAGTCAGTCTTCTCTCGGTGCACTTCCAGCTCAAAGTTCATCTCGTGCACCATTAGTTTAGAGTTCATATATACCATGTTCTTCTAGTAGTTATTCTGATTCTCGAGGTCCGCCTCAGAACTCGCCGCCATTTTTCGAGAGGGATTGTTATGAGTATGGAGAGCTGGGTCATGTGAGGAAATATTGTCCCCGTTTTTCGTGAGGTCCAGTTCAGCAGAGGAGTCAGGCTACGACTCCGACTCCTGCACCAGTTGCTCCACCACCCACCCAGCCAACTCGGGGTGGGGTTCAGTCAGCTAGGGTGCAAGAGGGGGAGGCCGATCAGGTGGCGGTCAGGCCCGATTATATGCTTTTCCTGCCAGGCCAGATGTCGTTGCTTCAGATGCAGTGATCACGGGTATTGTCTTTGTGTGCCATAGGGAAGCTTCTATATTATTTGACCCTGGTTCCACTTATTCGTATGTTTCATTATATTTTGTTCGTTACCTGGATATGCCCCATGAATCTTTAGTTGCACCTATTCGTGTATCTACGCTGGTGGGCGATACTTTTATTATGAATCGTGTATATCGGTCGTGTGTGGTAACAGGGGGACTGGAGACTAGAGTTGATATTATTGCTTAGTATGGTTGATTTCGATGTAATCTTGGGTATGGATTGGTTGTTTCCATGTCATGTTATTATGGATTGTCACGCAAAAATGGTGACGTCGGCGATACCGGGATTACCAAAGGTCGAGTGGAGAGATTCTCCAGATTAAAGCAGGGTAATTTCTTACTTGAAGGCTTAACGTATGGTAGGGAAGGGGTGTTTATCTTATTTTGCCATTGTGAGAGATGTGGATGCAGGCACTCCTACAATTGATTCGATAACGGTAGTGCGTGATTTTCCGGATGTATTTCCTGCAAAACTACTGGGTATGCCACCCGCCAGGGATATTGATTTCGGTATTGACTTGGTGCCGGGCACTCAGCCCATTTCTATTCCTTCGTATCGTATGGCACCAGCTGAGTTGAAAGAATTGAAAGAGCAACTTTAGGAACTTCTTGATAAGGGGTTTATTAGGCCTAGTGTGTCAACTTGGGGTGACCAGTTCTATTTGTGAAAAAGAAAGATGGTATTATACGGGTATGCATCGACTATAGGCAATTGAACAAAGTTACAATCATGAATAAGTATTCTTTGCCGCGTATTGATGATTTATTTGACCAGCTTCAGGGAACGAGGGTATTCTCCAAAATTGATTTGAGATCTAGGTATCACCAGTTAAAAATTCGGGACTCGGATATTCTAAAGACGACATTTAGGACCCGTTATGGTCACTATGAATTTCTCGTGATGTCGTTTGGCCTGACCAACACCCCAGCAACATTTATGCACTTGATGAATAGTGTATTCCAGCCATATCTTGATTCATTTGTCATAGTATTTATTGATGATATCCTGGTGTACTCACGTAGTCGGGAGGATGTGCACAACACTTGAGTATTGTATTACATAGGCTGAGAGAGGAGAAACTTTATGCCAAATTTTCTAAGTGTGAGTTCTGGCTTTGTTCGGTGGCATTCTTGGGACACATAGTGTCTAGTGATGGAATTAAGGTGGATCCGAAGAAAATAAAAGCAGTTCAGAGTTGGCCTGGACCATCTTCAGCTACTGAGATTCGGAGTTTTCTCGGCTTGGCCGGTTATTATCGCCGCTTTGTGGAGGGCTTCTCGTATATTGCATCGCCTTTGACTAAATTGACCCTGAAAGGTACTCCATTCAGGTGGTCGGATGAGTGTGAAGAGAGCTTTCAGAAGCTCAAGACTCCTTTGACCAAAACTCCAGTTCTAGTTTTGCCTTCAGCTTTAGGCTCTTATACAGTGTATTGTGATGCTTCTCGGATTGGTATTGGGTGTGTCTTAATGCAGGAGGATAGAGTGAATGCTTATGCTTCGCGTCAGTTGAAGCCACATGAAAAGAACTACCCTATTCATGATTTAGAATTGGCAGCTATTGTCGATGCATTGAAGATTTAGAGGAACTATCTCTATGGTGTGTCGTGTGAGGTATTTACAGATCATCAGAGTCTTCAACACTTATTCAAACAGAAGGATCTAAATTTGAGGAAGCAGAGATGGTTGGAGCTGCTGAAGGATTATGATATTATTATTCTGTATCATTCCGGGAAGGGCAATGTGGTGGCCGATGCCTTGAGTAGGAAGGAGGTGAGTATAAGTAGCCTTGCATTCATTCCTGTTGGTGAAAGGCCTCTTGCAATTGATGTTCAGGCCTTGGCCAACCAGTTCGTGTAGTTAGATATTTCGGAGCCTAGATGGGTTCTAGCTTGTGTGATTTCTCGGTCTTCTTTATATGAGCGCATCAGAGAGCGCCAGTATGATGATCCGCATTTGCTTGTCCTGAAGGACACAATTCAGCACGGTGATGCCAAAGATTTTACTATTGGAGATGATGGGGTATTGAGGATACAGGGTCGGATTTGTGTGCCAAATATGGATGGACTGCATGAATTGATTCTTGAAGAAGACCACAGTTTGCGGTATTCCATTCATCTGGGTGCCGCTAAGATGTACCAGGACTTGAGGCAGCACTATTGGTGGAGAAAAATAAAGAAGGATATAGTTAGGTTTGTAGCTCGGTGTTTAAATTGTCAACAGGTGAAGTACAAGCATCAAAGACCGAGCGGATTACTTTAGAGACTTGAAATTCTGAAGTGGAAGTGGGAGCGTATTACCATTGACTTCGTAGTTGGGCTCCCACAGACTTTGAGTAAGTTTGATGCTGTTTGGGTGATTGTAGATTGGTTGACCAAGTCTGTGCATTTTATTCCAGTTGGTACTACTTATTCTTTGGAGCGGTTGGCTAAGATTTATATCCACGAGATTGTTTTCCTACACGGTATGCCAGTGTCCATCATTTCAGATCAGGGCACGCAGTTTACATCACAGTTTTGGAGAGCAGTGAATTAGGTACACAGGTTCAGCTGAGTACAACATTTCACCCTCAGACGGACGGACAATCCGAGCGCACTATTCAGATAATAGAAGATATGCTACGCGCTTGTGTTATCGATTTTGGGGGTTCCTGGGATCAGTTTCTGCCACTTGCAGAGTTTGCTTACTATAACAGCTGCCAATCGATCATTCAGATGCTTCCATATGAGGCTTTATACGGGAGACGGTGTCGGTCTTCGGTGGATTGGTTTGAGCCGTGTGAGGATAGGCTATTGGGTACTGATTTAGTTCATGATGCTTTGGAAAAGGTTAAATTGCTTCAGGAACGACTTCGCACGACTCAGTCTAGACAGAAGAGTTATGCCGACCGGAAGGTTCGCGATGTTGCTTACATGGTAGCAGAGAAGGTACTACTCCGAGTTTCGCCTATGAAGGGTGTTATGAGGTTCGGGAAGAAGGGCAAGTTGAGTCCTAGGTATATTGAGCCTTTTGAAGTACTTAAGAAGATCAGAGAGGTGGCTTATGAACTTGCATTGCCACCTAATCTATCGGGTGTTCATCTAGTGTTTCATGTATCTACGCTCCGGAAGTATGTCAGAAATCCGTCTCATGTTTTGGATTTTAGCACAGTGCGGTTGGATGGTAATTTGACTGATGATGTGGAGCCGGTGGCCATTTTAGACCGCTAGGTTCGAAAGTTGAGATCAAAGAATATAGCTTCAGTGAAAGTACAGTGGTGAGGCCAGCCAGTCAGAGAAGCTACTTCGGAGGCTGAGCGGGAGATGCAGAGCAAATATCCACACCTATTTGAGACTCCAGGTATGATTCTAAACTTATTTGAGGACGAACGTTTGTTTAAGAGGGGGAGAATGTAACGACCCAGCCGGTCGTTTTGAGTACTACAGCCATGTTCCCCCATTTACTGCTCAATTTATGCTTTACAGTTGTTATTTGACTTGTCGGGGTAATCGGTTCGGGTCCGGTGAGGTTTTGGAATGAATTGGAATACTTAGTTCCAAGGTTTAACTTAAACTTGAATAGTTGACCGGATGTTGACTTATGTGTGAACGACCCCGGAATAGAGTTTTGATGATTCCAATAGCTCCGTATGGTGATTTTGGACTTAGGAGCGTGTCCCGAAAATTATTTGAAAGTCCGTAGTAAAATTAGGCTTGAAATGGCTAAAAATAGAAACTTAAGTTTGGAAGTTTGACCGGGAAGTTGACTTTTTGATATCGGGGTTGGAATCTGATTCTGGAAATTGAAAAAGGTCCATTATGGCATTTATGATTTGTGTACAAAATTTGAGGTCAATCAAACTTGATTTGATAGGTTTTGGCATCGAATGTAGAAGTTGAAAATTTTAGTTTCATTAGGCTTGAATTGAGTTATTTCATGGTTTTAGCGTTATTTGATGTGATTTGAGGTTTCGATTAAGTTCGTATGATGTTTTAGGACTTGCTGATGCATTTGGTTGAGTCCCAGGGGCCTCGGATGAGTTTCGGATGGTTAACAGATTGAATTTTGGACTTGGACCTTTGCTGGAATTTTTCTGATGCATTGTCTGGTTTCCTTCTTCGCATTCGCGAGAGGGGTTTTGCGTTTGCGAAGGGGAACTGGAGGCAGGGGAGTTTTTTTCTTCGTGTTCACGACAAAGGGATCGCGTTTGCGAAGGGTTGATGGCCAATGTTCATCATGAACGCGTGAAGGTGTTCGTGTTCACGTAGAAGGGCGAGGCCAGGCTAGGTAATGGGCATTAAAACTTCGCGTTCGCGAAGGCCAAGCTTGGTAAGGCATCGCGTTCGCATAAGAGGAATATTGGGCAGCACAATTTTGTGCTTCGCAGAGGCGAGGGACCTGTCGCGTTCGCGAAGAAGAAAGACATGGACAGAAAGTTTAAGTTCTGAAAATGGGAGCTCGAGGAGAGGCGATTTTGGGAGATTTTCAAGGAAAATAACCGGGTAACTATTTTAAACTCAATTTTGGTCAAATTACCCGAATCTATGGTTGTTTTTAACATTTAATTGGTGAATTAAGTTGAAAAATTTTGAAAAACCCTCTTGGTTAAATTTAAAGATTTGAGGATCGAGTTGATGTCGGAATTTGGTAAAATTGGTATGGTTGGATTCGTGGTTGAATAGGCGTTCATATTCTGTAACATTTGTTGGTTCCGAGACGTGGGCCCCACGGGCAATTTTTGAGTTAAATTTCGGATTTTGTTGGAAAATTAGTTTCATATGGAATTAATTCCTACAATTTTTATTGAATGAATCGAATTAATTGTGACTAGATACGAGGCTTTTGGAGGCCAATTCGCGAGGCAAAGGCATAATGGAGTAAAGAATTACACGGTTTGAGGTAAGTAACATTTCTAAACTTGGTTCTTAGGGTACGAACTACCGAATTTTGTGTTATATCAATTATTGGAGGTGACGCACATGCTAGGTGACGAGTATGTGGGCGTGCACCATAGAAATTGTGACTTAAATAAATTCTGTGGAGTTGTAAAAATTAAAGAATCATGTTATTATCTGCATATCCTCCACGTGCTAGAGAAATTGAGCTGAGACTCGTATTAAAGATCATGTTTAGGCTACGTGCTGATACTTTGGGATCCATAGGGTCGTGTTGCTGTTGAATTCATTGTTTAAAAATGTACATTTCATACTCAATCATATTCATTGTGAAGATATTTATGGGATCGAGCTGCGCACCGCAGCAGGCCATGTTGGCTTTACATATATTATTATTATATGAATTGGGGCTACCGGCTGCAGCAGGCCTTATTGGTTTTATTATTATGGGATCGGACTGCACGCCGCAGTACGCCATATCAGCTTTATATAGTGCTTGGGCTGAAGGAGCCCCTTCGGAGTCTGCACCCCCCATAGTGAGCGTAGATGATTTATATTCACCCCCTACAATGAGCGTAGATGATTTATATTCGGGATGGACTTCCGAGGGCATGGACTTGCCTTACTTATTTATAATTGTGATGAATTTCCCTGGACATGGATCTTGTCCTAATCATTATATTTTGGGGATAAATTACCCCTGGGCTGGATTGGCCTTATACGATACTGAGTGATTGACTATCAGTTGATGTGTGTGTGTGTATATATATATATATGAGATGGAATTTTCCTGGGCTGGATTGGCCATTTACAATTCTGAGTGACCGAGTAATTTGTGATCGTGAGTACATGAGGTTTCCCACTGAGATGTCATATTCCTCATATCATTCAGTATTGGTCTATTTTACTTGTAGTGAGTTTAACTGTTGAACTAGAAAGCATGCCTACATTTCTATACTGTTATTTCTATACTGGACTGCACTTGCTGAGCTCATCACTACTTTCAGCCCAAAGGTTAGTCTTATTACTTATTGAGTTGGTTGTACTCATACTACACTCTGCATCTCGTTTGCAGATCCATGTGCTTCCGGACACGGCGACTGTTAGATCTCAGAGTGTTATCAGTTGGAGATAATCAAGGTAGCTGCTTGGCGTCCGCGGACCTTGACTCTCTTCCTTTCAGTTATAGTACTGTTCTAAATTTTCAGACAATATTTTATCAGTCAGACTTTGTTATCATTTAGATGCTCATGTACTCAGTGATACCGAGTTTTGGGAATGTATTTTATGTCAGTAATTTGTGAGATTTTTCTATGGAAATCAAATATTATGTTTTCAAACTTAAAAGAAATTGTGTTTTATTGAGGTTGTCGGCTTGCCTAGTTTTGGGATGGGGCTATCACGACATGCGGATTTTGGGTCATGATAGAAAAAGGCTGCAATTGCCCATGTACTTTCGTCTATTATTTACCTTAATTCCCTGTTTCGAATTCGATCAAAGACTAATCCTACAGTTAGCAAAGTAAACACATTCACCCTTGATGCTAATGGATTGCCACGTGGCACCGGTCCCAGTATTAAAACCCCACCAAATACATATATTCTTTGATTTATCCACCTCGGGTATTATTCATACTCGTTTAACTCTAACCCGAATTCATTTCGCCGCCTTCTTAAAAGAACCCCATCGATGGATATGGCAAAACTAGGGTTCATAACAGACGAACCCAACCAAATTCAACCCCTATACCTTCTTTCTTCTTTCTTTCTCATTGCAACATAAATGTCTCAGGCTAGTAGTCAATCCTAGATAAGGTGTCGATGTGGTCTCATAGTCCACCATTTTACTTCAAGTACTACAGCGAACCTCGTTAGAAAATTTTATAAATGCCCGAGGCCCAAGGTTTGTGAAATTTGTTGATTGTTAATTTCCCCCCTCTGTTTCGTATGGTTTTGATCTCAAATTTTAATTGGTTCAACTAACTAATGTCGTTTTGGAATGTGGTCGACAGATAAGTTCTTGTGGTTTTTGAGAATAGGAAGATGAAATAGTTAACGATGCTGCAAAGATAAAAAGGGACAAATTGAGAGAAGAAGTAATTTCGTTGCACATATGAACCAATCTGAAGCTAATAAAGTCAGAAAATTAGACGAAAGAGTTTCACTTTTGAAGATATTGATTATTGCTTCATGGGCACTATTTTATGGGATTCTTTTTCGCGCGTGTGATGAAGTAAAATAGCAGCTATTGGTTTATGTTTGGTTAAGAATCTGCAGACGTAGGCTTATGTTTGGTTAAGAATCTGTAGATGTAAAATAATAACTCTAATGCATTTGAAGCTTTTTCAGTGATGAAGTTATGCATGTAAGCTTAGTAATGTATGTATGTAAGGCTACTATTTTTCTGGTTCATGTTAGTTTCTCCACATGTCATGTATCTTATCAAGGTTTTGCAATATGAATATCAAATGCAACGTGACTGAAAACCTTTCTGTTGTTCCCAAATGAGCACAGTAAACCACATGTGATAGATTTAGGATGTAAAAATTCTCACATACCTGAGTTGTAATAACTCATAAGTTTCTGTTTTGGATAGAGATTAAGCAAAAGTTCTCACATAACTATTGAGTTTTAATTACTCATTAATTCCCCTTTTGGATAAAGATTAAGGATGATAAATTATATATCAACAAGGATAAATGGTCAGGAGTTAATAACAAGCATAATGTCTTAAATTTGACAATAATCATCTGTCATAATATATTAAAGACAAAGTGGAAGTCATGTTATAACCGCCAAAAACTATCACTACCAAGTGATAACTTGATATCCACCAGCCACCAACCAAACGAGTAGTTACCAAAATAATTGTACCGTCATAACAACAATTATAACAATTTCAAAAAAACAATCAAAACTTTCACAAGTCAACTAAGTGTCCAAACAAGAGCCCAATTCACATTAGCTTTGTCTCTTGCCATCAAACTTTCTTGCCTTCAACTTTATCATTCTTATCACTTAATTTTCAATTATAGCCCTTTTACCATCCCATGTGAGCTTCTCTGGTGAGTATGGCAGAATTGATGGCTGACTCAGGCCACTTTAATCACCAACAAAGTTGATTACCCTTGTTGCTCTTACTACAGTTTGTTATTGCCTCATAAGTAGTTTTGTTTTTGCTGGAAAAACTCTTTGGCCTTATAGCTGGGGCATCATCATCTGAATCAAAGTCAGGGAATTGAAAGTCAGGGTTGACAGTGGTAGGGGGAAGTTGTCCTTGCACGGAAGGAGTTGGCATAAATTGAAAGCGACTGCTTGACTTGGCTGACTTGATTGTCTTGCTTGACTGCCATGTGGTGCTGATTGTTGTACTTCATCTTTAGCTTGTATATTTTCAGCAAGTGAGGATCTAGGCACTTCATCATTACCTTCTTCATCTATTAAAACTCTTTGCCTCTTTGCCTTCTTGCCCATCTTCCTTGTACACATTGGCTGCTTTCCCTTTGAATGCTATTTTATATGAGATTGTTACGTTAGAATACATAAGAAAAATAAAAAAAAATTAAAAGTAAAAAATTAAAATTGTGATTGTTTACCTTTGCACAACCCCTACCATGGTGTGCACGTAGACCACATGTACTACATTTCATTACTCTTCCCTTCCTATACTGACTCCATTCTCTTTGCCTGTTGTTCTTTTAACTTTGGGCCTACCAACCATCTTCACCAACTGTGGGGTATCCATTGCAGGAATTGATTCAACTTCCCAGAATTTCTTTTCCCTTACATGTTGAATCTTGTGTTTATATGCTAAAAAATATGCTTCTTTGGTGTACCACCAGTTTACTTCAGTCAATGGATCAGTCTTCTTGTATTGTAGTGCTTGATTGCATGAGGACACGGGATTCTAGTTAGGTCCCATGTCCTGCAGGTGCATGTCTTGACAAACCAATCAATACATAGTTTGTCCCCTCATTCACTCACTTCATAACCATTATCACCATTGCCATGAACAAGACACTTACTTGCAATCCTCAAGTACTGGTGATCTTGTTGCATGGCTTTTGGACTGATTTCAGTAGTCCATGTCATAACTTCCTCTTCTCTTTCCCTCAAGTGGTTCATAACCTTTATTCTTATCTCCTTATGCATCTTGATGATTGGTTTGTATCTGGTAGCCAAAACCCATGCATTGAAAAATACGGTTAGGTTATTATCTACTGAATAGTTCTTGCAAATTGTGTCAAAGAATGCCCTGCACCAACTTTTGGGAGGATACTTCAACAAATCTTCAGCAACTTTTTTTCTATCTTCATCAACCTCTTTCAAATTCTTTGACCGATCCTTGAAGTCTTCTTCATATTACTCTATGCAGCCCACCAAAGATATTTCTTGTTTTCCCCATGTTCCCATCTTTTGCACCAATTTTTTTCTATGTACCTTACACAGAATCTGTGGTTGGCTTCAGGAAGAATCATATTGACTACATCAATCAAACCCTATAAATGAAAAAGAAACAGATAAGTTCTTGTAAGACTTAGTGTAGAAAAGTATTTTCAAAAGAACATAAACAACCAAATAGTGATTCATACCTTCTGTATGTCTGATATAAAAGTTATTCATTCTACCATTTTGAGGTCCAATGAATTATGCAACAAACTTAAAAACCAATTCCATGTAACCTTATTTTTTTGTCAACAATAGCCCAAGCCAGAGGATGAAAATGTTGCATAGAGTATTGAGCAACAACCACAAGTAGTTGTCCTTTGGCTTTCCCTTTCAGAAAGGTTCCATCCAAACCAACAAAAAGCCTCAACCATTTTTTAAACCCCATCTTCAATGCATGTAATTAGATATACATTCTTAGAAACCTTCTTTTCCCTTCAGCAAGAGCATCATTTGAAATATTGATTATCACATCACTTCCTGGATTATTATACCTCAACTCATTGGCATAACCCTCAAGCTTCTTGTAGTCATATGAAAAACTACCCTCAAGTGTCTCTAGGATCAATCTTTTGGCCCTCATACACTTTGAAGTGCTAACATTTAAGTTAAATGCAGCTTTTAGACTTGCCCTCATCTCTTTTACTTTGATTATAGGGTTATCTTGCAATCCCCTCATAAAGTATGCAGTTATGGTATTGGCATCAACCATATGATTATCAAATACAGGATTGCAAGTGTGTCTTTCCTTTAGGGTCTTGAATTTAACCACTGGACCTCTAGAATCCTTGGAAATGTGACAAACAAAGGGACAATCATCAACACACGTGTATTTGAGCCTTATGCTATCATTTTTTTTTACTTGTTTTAACCCATATCCATTGTCAAGGGAATACATGTTGATGAATTTTCTAGTTTCTGCTATAGATTTGAATGTCATAGACTTGTCTAACTCCTTACAATCAGTCAATTTATCAGTTATATCAATCTTGCTTTGTTTTTGAAGTGTCTCAAATTCATAAGAATCATTATTGTCATCGCCATCTGAAGAGTTGGAAGGAAGATTGACAAATTTACCACTATCACTTAAACTACAATCACTAGCAGCCTCAAGTTCAATTGTAAATGCCTCTATATGATGCACTATCTTAGGAACATTAACAGTTAACTCAGACTCATCTCTATCAAACAAGTGAATAACATTAAACTGATAAGTAACCAATTACAACAAGGTGCTAACCCCCACTTCGCCATCTATTTCATAGTATATATCAGAAGGACCAATGACTATCAGCTGTTGAAGCCCCACAACTTCAACTTATCAGTGAACTCATTTGCTAAGAAATTGTAAGACAATAGTTCAGTTTCATGACATTCAACACTGTGCACAAACTTCCTCGAGTATAACACTTGTGGCTATGTAGTCCACTCTCCACCATATTGAAATATGAGATCCAATCTAACCACTAAAGCTGCTAGATAAACAACAACTAGTTAGATGTCATACTTAAAAAAAGAATAAGAAGCTGACAAAGTGTAAAATAATATAAAAACCATAAAAATAAGGAAAAGCTATACAAGGGTCAAGACACCGACTTCTATAAAGAAGCAACAAAGGTACAAATAGAAATGCATAAAGAAACACAAAGTAGTGGTCTGCCACATATTGAAGGGATATAGTTTGTCTCAACTTCAACAAACAAAGAAAACAAATATAAATATGAGGAACCACATAATAAATTATCCAATTGCAGTATCACACCTAAATAAACAAAGCATATAACAACATTCCATGTCTAATAGTGGATCATACACCAGTAAAATTCGGCAGTAACCAACAAATCCAAATAAGTTGAAACCTATAGGATACCTTTTTCCTCACAGTATACCGAAAGGGGACAACCAGCATTTGAAACCCTAAACCAAATTCCCAATCTTACAACAATACCAAAACAGCTACACAATAAAATAGATAACACCAATGCCGAGTCAAAATCATAACCCAAACAATTAAAAATAAAAAAATAAAATGAGCTTGAAACCCTAATCATGTAACTAAAACATAACTACACAAAAAATTAAACACAAAACATACATGAAATAACACATATCTAAGCATGCAATGAAACCCTAATCGTACAACCAAAAAAAAGAAAACCCTAATACATCCTATATGCAATAGATACAATATAAAATTCTAAGACAAATAAGCATTAAAATAGGATAAACTACTAAGAAAAACAATCGAATCCATAGTTTATAGGAAGAGATCAGTACCTTAGTACACAATCGGCACCAAACTCCAGAGAAACCCTAGGTCTGTCGTTTTTTCCTCTCAGTTTTGGGTGTCACAACCAAAAAAATGAAAAAAAATGAATAGTCAACCGGGTTGTGACTATTTATTTGGTGGGCGAAATGATTTCGGGTTAGGGTTAAACGGGTATGACCAGGGGCAGATAAATCAAAGAGAATATGTATTTGGTGGGGTTTTAATACTAGGACCAGTGCCACGTGGAATTCCGTTAGCATAAAGGGTAAATGTGTTTACTTTGCTAATAGAAGAGTAGGGGTGGGCATCTATCACGACCCAATTCTCTTATAGGCCGTGATGGGGCCCAGCGCCGCTGCTAGACAAGCCAATAGTGAACTAACCACGTGATGTTTCACTTTTTAATAAATTTCCATGTAATTAAATTTTTCCTTGATTAAAAGATTAAAGAAACAACATGTTTAAATAAATAAAATGAAAGCAGCAGAGTGCAATTATAACCATAGTAATAATCCAAAACCACAAGTCTGCTAGTATGTGCAAGACCTGGTGTCACAACTGTATGAGCACTATTAGATTGTAGAAAACTCTAGCTACTGTCCGAAATGAAATAGATAGAAATGAATGTAAGGAGAGACTCTAGGTGCTGCGGAACGACTCAGGAAGCAGCTCACCACTAGGCCTCCGGGTAACGGGGATGCGCGTCGGTGTGATCGCCAGATGCACCTTCCTCAGATCCTGCAAGATAAGTGCAGAAGTGTACTGTGAGTACATAAACAATATGTAGCCAGTAAGTATCACACCTCCTTTTCCTGAGGGATAAGGGAGTTTTTCCAATTAAAGTGACATTATTAGAAATGAGATTAATTATTTATTTAGAGTCGCCACTTGGGATAATTATTATGGTGTCCCAAATCACCAGTTTAGTTTAAAATCCCAAATCAAGGAAATTGACTCTATTTATGGTTCGCGAACACAGAAGACGGGGTAAGGAATTCTGTTAATCCGGGAAAAGGTGTGAGGCACTCCCGACTTTCTTGATTTTAGCACGGTCGCTCAACTATTAATAATTGGCCTAATTATCTGATTTATTCCATGTTTAAAACCTATTGTGATTTTTACTCTTCTAACCTCTTTTAATAGAGTTTTAGTTGCTTTTAGGATTTATGGAGTTTGTTTGAATAATTCATGATGTTGCTTACTTATTATTTTTGTACACATTGCGAATTGCGTCACGTGAAACGCACCCGCGATTTACAACATATTTATTATTATTCTTTGAAGTTACGGTCAAGTCGCGTGAAACGCGCACTCGATTTGGGGATCATGTATCATGACTAAGCCACGGAAACCGTATCCATAGTCATGATGATATATTTAATCGCGCCTAAAGAAAGTTAATGTTTATAAGTTGAATGACCTTCTTAAACTTGTTTGAGACTCATGTAAAATTCTTGCGTATGGATAAGTGTAACGACCCGAAATGCCGTAGGAACACATATGATACTAATTGTTTAGACTTGGCTTGATTTAAGCACAAATCCCTCTTTGTAATTATGAAATCTTAACATTCTAGCAGAGTATGAGGTATAAGAGGCTAATAAGAAAAGAGTTCAAAAAGGTAAGAATGCAGGATATGCGATCGCATTTCAGACATACGGACCGCATATCTTACACGGGCATCGCATACTTAGGCAGATTTCTGGGCAAAGGTTCATGTCAGAAATGCTGTCTGAATTGCAGACCGCATTTCAGGAATGCGGACCGCAAATCATGCTGCCTGTGTCGCAGATTGGGACAGAGAACTGGGCAAATTTTACGCCAAAAATGCGGTGAGAATGCGGTCGCATTTCTAAAATGCGGACCACAAATCTCACAGTGAAATCGCAGAATGAGACAGAGTCTTGGGCCAAATGCCATGTCAGAAATGCGGTCCAAATGCGGACCGCATGTTGAGTTTGCGACCAGAATGCGATCGCATTCTTAACACCTGAAATTTTATTTTTTGTTTCGAATTTTGACCCACTATAATAGGAACTAGGAACCCTAACATGCAAAAAAAACCCCTTATTTCGTCAATTACCTCAGAAAAACTCACCAAAACACCCTCAAACCCCAGCAAATCAACCTTCAAATCACCTTGAAAAAATAACCCCAAAATCCGTGAAAACGTATCCAAAATATAGTCATCAACCTCCCATTTATCAGCCTAGCTTTCCCCCATTTAAACCCACCAAGAACCAGCTGCAACTCGCCGGAAAATAGCCCAGTTTAAGCTGAAAAACAACCGTAGAATCACTCCCCTCAAACCCCAACATCTATTACAAGGAACCCCACTCTCTAACACCAAAGACCCAGCTCAAATTGCTGCAAATTGTGCCAAGAATTTCAGCTGAGTTAAGGCACCCTACCAAGTTGTAGCTCGTTAGCCTCGATTGTGTCCACCTGAAGTTTGTGAGCATCCATAAAAGGTTGGGCTCGAAGAATTGTTGGAAGTCTAGGAAGTTATTGTAAAGCAAGGTAAGTGTTTGTTCTAACCTTAGCTCGAGGGATTAGAAATCGTGTCTTATTTGTTAAATTGCTCCTTGTTGAGAACAACGTATAGGCATGGTGACGAGTGTCTATATGTTAGTGTCACGCATAACCGTGGGTCGTATATGGATAATCGTTGTGTGACTATTATTTCGAATTGTTGAATATTATCCTCGATTT
>MCJB01049686.1:100942-138098 GCA_002018475.1 Nicotiana obtusifolia
TTGTTCGGTATAAAGTCGATGGTTAACTAGACTAGTTGAGCGAGGAGTTCGTGGGAGTCTAAAGGGTCCAGTGTCAAAATTTGTGGGTAGTGTCCAAGGAGTTCGTAGAGGTTTAAAGGGTCCAGTGTCACATTAGTAGAGTCGTGTCTAGAGTTAATAAAATGATAATTGGGTTGGGAGGTTAATTGTAGAGCTTCGACTGTAATTGAGTACTAACATTGATTGAGCTAAGTAGGAGTCAAGTTTGGTTTGGTCATAGCTGAATTCCCCCTGGCCAGGATGATTGTTTGCTGTTATTTGTTCCCTTGCTGGGAAGTGGTTCTGTTGATTTGTTCCCTTGCCGGGATTTCTTGTGATTGTTGTGATGATGAAAGTGGGAGCGGGTGGCACGCCTGCCACGAGATCTTATGAAAGTGGGAGCGGGTGGTACGCCTACCACAGTATATATTATAAGTGGGAGCGGGTGGCACGCCTGCCACGAGATGTGATACATGTGGGAGCGGGTGGCACGCCTGCCACAAGAGGTCACTGTAAGTGGGAACGGGTTGCACGCCTGCAATAAGAGGTTACTGTAAGTGGGAGCGGGTGGCACGCCTGTCACGGGATGTGATGTATGTGGGAGCGGGTGGCACGCCTACCATAAGAGGTTACTGTAAGTGGGAACGGGTTGCACGCCTGCAACAAGAGGTTACTGGAGGAAAAAGGGTGGATTGTATTACGTTTCATTGTATTAAAGGCTGAATTGCAGTTTTCTTTCTTATTCATTGATGATTCGTTTCGTTTTATTTGTCTGCTATTCCGATGTATGTTTTCCTTTTCCCCGTTTAAATTGTTTATGTATTTGATCTTCTGCTGTAGATACATATATGCTTAAAATTGCACAGGTTTATCTGGAGTTTGGTCCTAGCTTCGTCACTACCTCGCCGGGGTTAGGCCAGGCACTTACCAGCACATGGGATCGGTTGTGCTAATACTACACTCTGCACTCTTTTGTGCAGATCCCAGTGCCGCAGGCTATGAACAGTAGGAAGCTTCCAGCCTTTGATTTTCAGGCAATCCAAGGTAGTTCGGCAGACGTCCGTGGATCTTGGAGTCCCCTGTCCATTTCTTGTATCTGTTTCTTCTATGTAGTCCAGAAACAGTATTTTGTTATCTTCTTCAGACCCTGTTTGTAGTACTCTTAAATAGTCTGTGAAACTGTGATACCAGATCTTGGGTAGACCGTTGTGGATAGTTTATCGGAGATAGTTGTGTAAAGTATTAACTTTGCATTTATTTCGCTTGTTGAATTACTGCTTTTCAGTTGATGCATTTGTGATGTAATGAATTCGTAAATAGAAACGTGGTAGTTAGTCCGATTGACTGGCTTGCCTAGCTTTCACTAGTAGGCGCCATCACGACTCATGAGGGTGGGAAATTCGGGTCGTGACAATAAGCGTCGTAGCACAGGCTGTGCATTTAAATTTTATAAGACTACATAACTTAATTTTCTGTTCCGGCCAAACTGTGAAATGGCTATGTACTCGAAAATTCAACCCACAAATTAGGCCCAACAATAGCCTGGGCCATAAAATAGCTCGGGGCCTTGGCTGATTTTCGCCAGAACTGGGTCTCAATCAGACCTTTTATTGATTATTCTCCATAATTTGGAGCTTCAGAAATGGACCAGTTCATTACACGGCCCAGTAGCGTATGGAGGGGTTACATAAGTTAAAATTTTACAAAAACACAAAATTCTTTTTAACATAGCCTAAATTAACATCATAAAATCATTCAAAATTCACATTAGATTATAATAAACCAGTTCCAAATCATGCGCAACTATTACATTAGATTTGCCATTCTTAACATACTAGCTCAAATTGAAGTGGTATAAACATAATAGCATGTTTTTTAGAAAACACAGAACTTCATTTACATTTGCTTAACCTTTAAATTACCAAACTCATGTATTAGGGGAGACTAAGGTTCAGGTCACATTTCTACTTTCCAGAATCAGCAAACTAAATAGACGATTTCAAGTAAGACGAAATACAATTTGTCTTCAATGTACATAAAACACAAAGCTAAAATTTTAACAATTGCGTACAGTAATCGAGCTTATAATTTAATTTACAAATTTCATCAATCTAGAGCTACTTCAGTGCATTCTAGGATCTCATCACACTATCTTGCACAATCTCGCAACACATGCCCTTCATCTTTTGAGCAAATTCCTGACTTATAAGAAAAATATAGCCACCGGACTACTCTTACAAATCAGCTCTGTCATACACACAGTTAAGTGACTACTCACTATGGTAGGTGTCATCCAAAGTATAAATCGCTAAATTCAGGGTTAAGCCATCATCCACTAGATAATTACATAATTATGAAGTGATTTCAGCATGAAAGAATCTAGACATGTGACACATCCATGATATTAGTCTTGAACAATAACACTGAGTGATTGTATAAATCAACAGATAGTTCAACCACAACATTCAACTCAGTTAAACAATAGAGAAATAGAAAGCTAGTACCATAGAAAATCACAGTCGAATATGATTATGGAGTTTAACACAATCAAAGCACAAACAGTTCAAGTTTCTATTTATAAGTGCAATAGAGTACTACAGGTAAGTTTATACATACCTAAAGGCAAAGAAACAACAATCAAAAGACCAAATAAAGGTTAGAAATTAATGAATGGAGCTCAGCAGTGATGAAGTGACACAGACAACCCCAGAAACCAACAACAGCTTAGCGACACAGCAATGAGGAAAGGCAAAAATCGACTTCCAAACTCAAACAAGGTGAAAACCAAGCACCGAAAAGACAACCAGCGAGAAACCCTTTTGATATATTTTTATGTTTCGAACTTGATTTTCTTTTAAAGCATTCTCTACTGAGAAATGAGAAAATTTATGGATTTCAGTGAATTCTCCCCGATATGTGAGTGGGGGAATGTGTATATATGCTGAATGCTGAAAAATCTAGGAGAGAGTCTAACCAGGGGAGGGAATATGTCCGCGTGAATTAAGGGACTGTCAGAGGGGAAGGAATATTTTGTAACTGAAAAATGCCAGCTGCACTATTTGCAGTTAATCCTTTTCTTTCCCACCCATCTTCTTTTATTTTCTACTCCTAAAACCGCCAAAGCCTAATTTCTTTTCAAATAAAGCCCCCAATCCGCGTAATCATGTACTTACTAACCCAAGACCAATGGGCCTGCCTGTCAAACAAGGCAGGTCTCCATTTGACCAAATAGCAAAAGCACGGAGCAATAGAAAATCTTTCAAAGTAGTGACTCTTTAACACTAAATGCATCAAAATTAACCAATAGTTATGTAATCCTAAATATGCAAACAGAGAACTGGTTATTTATTAAAACCTATTATGCTAATATGTAAAAAAGAACACATAACAAGAGAAGAAGGAGAAGAAGAAGAAAAGAAAGTAGACGGACCTTACCTAAACAAAACGAAGCAAGATTTTCTGGTAACATTCGTCAACCAATGGGTCCGAACACCTTTTGAAACAAGCCGAAAGTAACATCAAACCGACAATGGTGGAATTGGGGTTTCCAACTTCTTAGATCTAAAATCCGTGAAGTTGTAGGGATTTTTGAAGGAAGTGGTTTGGGGATTAGGAATGAGGAGGCGAAGGAGATTATGTGGTAGTGATTTGAGGTAGTTTGGAGGTTGTCCGCCACCGTGGGGCGATTTCCGGCGGCGGCTTCTGAGAGAGTGTGAGAGAAATGAGTGTGGGCGTCTCTAGGGTTTTTGGGGGGCTAGAGGCCGGGTTTCAGACACTTTTATGGGATGTGAGGGATGAGTTTCGAGCCATGGGATCAGGGAGCATCAACGGTTGAGATTAGACGTGACCAAACGGTGTCGTTTTGGTCACTAAGGGGGAGGACCGGGTATAGAGAATGGGCTGGACCAGGTCTGAAGGGTTTTCAAGCTTAAGCCGTTTCAGCGATTTGGGCCTCTTTAAACGAATAGGCTCTTAGCCCAGTTTAACAAAAACCAGCCTCTTCATTTCCCTTCTTTAATCTTTGCAATGTTAGTTACTTTAAACTCAAATATTACTTTTAGAACTCAAATTGCAAACTTAACCCCTTTTACTACTTTATCTATTAATTAACTATTAATTATCTTAACAATAACTAATAAGGGAAAATTATTAATTTGAAAACCAAAAACTAAAATGTAAAATTAATAAGGTATTTTTTTGTGATTTTCATTTATCAATTATGCAATTTGTATGTTATTAAATCCTAAAAAATGTAAGTAAAATTTAAAACGCTATGCAATAAAAAATTAGACATTTTTATGGTATTTTCTATGATTTTGAAATACTAAATATGCACAAAAAATTCCACTAAATGCGAACAGAGAAATTTCTAAAATCATTCAAAAATCCAAATCAATAAGAAAAATTATTTTTTTGCAGATTTTGTAGGAATATTTTCGTAGGGCAAAAATTACATGCTCACAGCTGCCCCTCTTTGCTCGAGAACATGAAGAGTTTTTGGACAAAGATAAAGTGAGCAATTACGAGCAATTTTTGCCTGTTTGACACTCCATATGAAGCATTTGGAAAAAGTTTGACCGAACCTTGCTTCAAAGGTTGCCTACATATCCTCGGCTATAAAGGGATCGGGTCAGTGTAGTTTTGGAAGTTCTGGTAGCTGGGACTACCGAAAAGTTGTGATTTCACTGTTGTTGCTGCTATTGCTACTTGCTGAATTCCTTATTACACCAAAGTCAAAAATAAAAAAGAAGCTAAACAAGCCTATCAGCTACGAGTTAAAATATTCCTATCTATACGTATTTCGAAGCTTGATCTTGAGTCTTGACTGATCCTTCATGCGGACTCTGATCCGAACCTTGACGCTCGATAGCTGCAGGTGCTAGTTCAACTAGGGAGTGTAGACCCTATGTTGGAAAACGCAGCTAGGGAATGGAGACCCTATGCTACCATGATTTGAACTTTCTTTCTTTTGTTTCTTTTTATTAGGAGAATGAGTAAAATGCGGGAAAGAATTCGGAGGAAAACTTCCCTTTTCTGGGTTGCTGCTGCAGAACTATTTTAGTTTCCTCACAGTTCTCTTTTGGTTGTACCTGCTTCTTGCAAGGTTACTTTTGGATTGCATCTGTTTCCTGTTTTTTTCAAACAAAGAACAATTTGTCAGTTTGAACAGTGGTTAGTTTTGCGGCCTTGAGTGTCTCAATCACTTGATATTGGCCGGATCGTTGATGATGATTTCAACCTGCAACAAGTTGTTTCCTGGATATCAATTGCATTTCTGGCCCCGGAAAACCCTTGATTTTCCCAACATTTACTATGACGGTTGGTCGCGTGGGACTAACCTTTTTCAACTTTATTTTGTCCTTGTAGGCATTCGACTTCTTTCTTCCAGTTTTTAACTTCAGAGCATTTATCCAAGACGGTTAATCGCGTGGGACTCAACCTTTTCAACTTCACTTTCGTCCTAATAGGCACTTCACTTGACTTATTTCTTTGGAGAGTTTTGATTTCAAAACATAAACCACCATGGTCAGTCAGGGTTAACTTGATGCCCCTACCAAGGTTGGGTGCTTCTTGTTTTTTGTTTTTTTTATTAGCTTGTATCGAATGAGAGCCCAATAAATCATTCTCGCTGTCTCTTCTTTACTTTAGTTTTGGAACAGAGTTAGATCGAAAAGGATTCAAAGAAAAATGAACAATGGAGTAGACAATGAATTTAGACAAAAGGTATCCCTTTCGGGGAAAGGAAAGAAGGACTTATCTGGAGTACGTGCGGACTTCAATGAACATGACATGCCTTTTAGACTGGATGCCTGATCTGTGAAAATTGTCCGACTTTCAAAAATTCGTCACAACTTTTTCCTTGAAATCGTGAAACCTTGCCTAGGATTGTGTGGATGCCAATGGCTGTGAAGATCCTCTTTTCGATCAGTAGTGCCCTTTGCGGGTTTTCTCCAGCTGACCTCTCTCATTTCCCTTCTCACGATCACCTTATAAGGCCCTTTGCGGGTTTTCACTAATAAGACTCTCTCATTTTCATTTTCTCTATTTACCATCGACCTATCGTGCCCATGAGGGTTTTCACCAATAAGACTCTCTTACTTTATTTTTCTTATTTTGGTTGCATCAGATCCAAGTGACTGTATCCTCCAATTCTTTGAACATTCTTATTGATTGATCGGAAGGACTTTTAAAGGATTTGGGTAAACAGGATTTGGATTGAATTACAACTTTCAAACCTTTCAAGCGAAACAACCGCGGAACCATGGTAACATCTGCCCAGTTTCAACTTTTGGGGAAATGAGGATTTTTGTTTTTTGTGTGACCGAACCCCAGAGAGAGGCCGCTTATGTATCCTTTCGGAATCGAGTCAAACGTAGTTCAAGCAACACGGACTTATCTGGATTTTTGTTTTGTTTTTCTTCTGTTTTGTTTTCTTTGCTTCTTTTCTCTTTTTAATTTTTATTTATTTTATTTATTTATTTATTTTAATTTTTTTTCACCTTCAGGTACCAAAGAGGGTAATCAAAGAAAAGTAACCGACTCAAAAGGTTCGCAAATGGGTTAATGATGTTTAGGTAGCGAGAATGAAAGCCTTCGTTATCCCAATCAGAGAATGTTAATGTTGTGAAAAAGGGTCAAACGTAATACCTTTTGACTGCGTGTGCATTGACAGTTGTCTCGGGATCATTTCCCCCGATATCTCCCAAATATAGTGCTCCCTTTGACAACATTCTTCTTATAATATACGGACCTTTCCAATTTGGAGCAAATTTCCTTTGGCTTCTTCATGATGTGGGAGAATACGTCTCAGAACGAGCTGGCCTACTTCAAATTTTCTAGGCCGCACTTTCTTATTATAAGCACGAGCATTCTTTGTTGGTACAACTGCCCATGGAAAATCGCGGTCATTCGCTTTTCATCGATCATGGTCAATTGTTCCAAACGGATTTTGACCCATTCTTCATCCTCGATTTCAGCTTCTACAATGATCCTAAGAGAGGGAATCTCAGCTTCTGCAGGTTTTACAGCTTCAGTGCCATAAACCAATAAGTAAGGTGTGGCCCCAATTGACATGCGCACGGTTGTGCGATACCCCAATAGTGCAAAGGGCAACTTCTCATGCCATTATCTGGAACCCTGAATCATTTTCCTGAGGATCTTCTTGATATTCTTATTCGCCGCTTCAACAACTCCATTAGTTTTTGGCCGATAAGGGGTTGAATTACGATGCGTGATTTTAAATTATTCACATACCTCCCTCATCAAGTGGCTATTCAGATTTGCAACATTGTCTGTAGTGATAGTTTTAGGAATACCAAAACGACAAATAATGTTGGAATGCACGAAGTCCACCACTGCTTTCTTGGTGACAGCTTTGAAGGTAACTGCTTCGACCCACTCTGTGAAATAATCAATGGCAACCAGGATGAATCTGTGCCCATTTGAAGCTTTCGGCTCGATCGACCCAACAAGATCCATGCCCCAAGCAACAAACGGCCAAGGTCATGACATAGGATGTAACTCTGAAGGCGGTGCGTGAATCAAGTCGTCGTGTATCTAGCACTGATGGCATTTCCGAACGAAACTAGAACAATCTATTTCCATGGTCATCCAGTAATAACCTGGCCGGAGGATATTCTTTGCAAGGACATATCCGTTCACGTGAGGCCCACAAACTCTGGAATGCACTTCGTTCATGATCTTTTCAGCTTCACGGGAATCTATGCATCTTAACAGATTCAGATCTGAGGTTCTTTTGTATAGGACCTCGCCACTAAAAAAGAAACTACTTGCAAGCCTTCTGATAGTTCTCTTTTGTATAGGACCTCGGCATATTCTTTTGTTTTCAAAAACCTGTTGATATCATGGTACCATGGCTGAACATCTGACTTCATTTCAATTGCATTGCAATAACCATGCCTTTCTCGGACTTGACTTTCCAGCGGGTCAATACGATAATTACCCGGGTACGGCAGCATTGAGGCCAAAGTAGCTAGTGTATCCGCTAGCTCATTGTGGAATCGAGGAATATACCTGAACTCGACGGACTTGAACCGTTTGCTAAGATCTTCTACATGTTTCTTGTACGGGATGAGTTTGATGTCTCGAGTTTCCCATTCGCCTTGGGCTTGCCGAATGATCAAATTGGAATCTCCCATAATTAACAATTCTTCTATATCCATATCAATTGCCATGTCCATGCCCATGATGCAAGCTTCATACTCGGCTGTGTTATTTGTACAAAAGAACCGAAGCCGGGCTGTTGCCGGAAAATGCTGCCCTGTGGGTGAAATCAGAATTGCTCCGATCCCGACACCTTTTGCATTTACAGCTCCATCAAAGAACATTTTCCAAGCATTGGTGCCCTCTGGCATTACTTCAATTGAGTACACTTCTTCGTCTGGAAAATATGTGGTTAGGGGTTGGTATTCATCATCTACCAGGTTTTTAGCTAGATGATCTGCCAAGGCTTGAGCTTTCATTGCCGTGCGAGTGACATAGACAATGTCAAATTCTGTGAGCAGGATTTGCCATTTTGCCAACCTTCCTGTAGGCATCGGCTTCTGGAATATATATTTCAGAGGGTCCATCCTGGTTATGAGATATGTAGTATAAGCCGGCAGATAATGTCTGAGCTTCTGGGCGACCCAAGTTAGGGCGCAACAAGTTCTTTCTAACAAAGTGTATTTGGCTTCATAACTGGTGAACTTCTTGCTCAGGTAGTATATGGCTTGCTCCCTCTTCACAGTTACATCGTGTTGCCCCAATATACAGCCAAAAGAATTTTCCAAGACTGTCAGGTACAAGAACAAGGGTCTTCCTGGCTCGGGTGGAACCAGAACTGGCGGGTTTGACAAGTACTCTTTCATTTTATCAAAAGCTTCTTGACACTCATCTGTCCATTTGACTGCCGCATCTTTCTTCAATAGTTTGAAAATGGGCTCACAAGTGATAGGAATCTGGGCGATGAATCTGCTGATGTAATTCAATCTCCCTACCAGACTCATAACTTCTTTCTTGCTCTTCGGGGGTGGCAAGTCCCGAATTGCCTTTATCTTTGTCGGGTCTAACTCAATGCCCTTGCGACTGACTATAAACCCTAGAAGCTTTCCAGATGGAACCCCAAATGCACATTTAGCTGGGTTCAATTTCAAATCATACCTGCGCAGACGCTCAAATAATCTCCTTAGATCTCGCATATGGCCTTCCTGTGCTTTGGATTTAATAATCACATCATCCACATACACCTCAATTTCTCGGTGCATCATGTCATGGAAGATGGTAGTCATAGCTCTCATGTAGGTTGCCCTAGCATCTTTCAAACCAAATGGCGTGACCTTGTAGCAGTAAGTGCCCCAATATGTGGTAAAAGCCGTCTTTTATGCATCTTCTTCATCCATCAGAACCCGGTGATACCCAGCATAACAATCCACGAAGGACTATATCTCATGTTTAGCACATTTGCCAACAAGGATATGAATATTCGGCAGCAGAAAGTTGTCCTTGTGACTCGCTTTGTTCAAATCTCGGTAATCAACGCAAACTCGGGTTTTCCCATCTTTCTTCGGCACCGAACCACGTTAGCCAACCACGTGGTCTTTCAGACCACTCGAATCACACCAGCTTTCAATTGTTTGGTGACTTCTTCCTTGATCTTCTCACTGATATATGTTTTGAACTTTCTTTGCTTTTGTTTGACGGATGGATAACCGGGATATATAGGCAACTTATGTACCACCATATCAACGCTTAACCCTGGCATATCATTATAGGACCATGCGAACACGTCTTTTAACTCAAACAAAAGTTGAATCAATGCATCTCTAGTTCTTTCCTCGGCGTGAATACTTATCATGGTTTCTCGGATCTCTTCTGGACTGCCCAAGTTGAATGGCTCGGTTTCATTTAAGTTTGGCTTAGGCTTATTCTCAAATTGTTCCAATCCTCGATTTATTTCCCTAAAAGCTTCATCCTCATCATATTCTAGTTTTTGATTCATTATTTCACAGTTAGAAAGCATTTTAGGATCTGAGCATGAAGTCCGCAAGCATGTCATGTTATTTAAATTCGCATTATTAGAACTGAAAAAGGAAAAGATAAGATCGGGACAAAAGGAAAAAGACGAATGAAATATTGATTCTATTTCATTGAATTGAAGATACGAGGGTTTACATCAAAACTAAATGACAATGAAGTAAAGAGATTCGAGTTACACCCTGAAATAACTCGTAATGTAGAAGAGATAGCAAGACTAGACTACAGGGACTCCCGTCTGACAGGGAATGGGGTAGCTTTCCAATTCTGGAGTTTTGCATCCGGTCCTATATACTGCACTTCGGCACCGCTCGTACCTTCCCCTGGCTGGACCATGTGCGACTCATATAACATATGCTTTAGAGATTCACAAATGTCATAGATTTCTTCGGCCGTGAAGGCCTCTTCTTCTTTTTCTACATAATTTGGTTTGACAAATGATTGGGCGAGGTGTGGAATGGGCTAGGAAAGGACCCACCCTTTTTCTTTGCGCTTATCAGCCCATTTTCTGTCAGCCTCTGTAGCTTTGAAACCCACACCGAAAAACTTTTTATTGGCGGTTGAAATAATGGGTTCAGTGATACCCTGCAGAGACAACTCAAGCCCCTTTCCGGGCTTATACCCATGTCTAATTATTTGAGTGGCAACCATGACTGAAGCATTAGATAATTAAGGTTGAGGTAACGGGGACCCTTCTTCGCATTGGTCGGCTACCACGATTTTGAAAGCTTGGTATACAATATGTTCGCTACCTTCCCTAGCTTCCAAACACGGGACTGAAGGGTCCTTATAGATGGACTACTCATCTTCTTCGTGGAAAAAAATTTCTTGATTATCATACTCAAATTTAACCATTTGATAGAGAGTGGAAGGAACAGCTCCTGCGGCGTGAATCCATGGTTTTCCTAGGAGGAAATTATATGAGGTTTCCATGTCCAAAACCTGGAAAGTTACCTCAAAATCCACGGGACCAATGGTCAAAATTAGATCAATCTCTCCTATGGTGTCTCTTTTGACTCCATCAAAAGCCCGGACGCAGACATTGTTTGCCGGATTCTTTTCGTTCCGATCTCCATTCTCTGTAATGTTGAGAGAGGACAAATGTCGACCCCGGATCCACCATCTAACATTACTCTCTTCACATAATAGCCCTCACATTTGATTGTCAAGTGGAGGGCCTTGTTATGGGCGGCTCCCCTGGGGGAAAATCATCGCGGATGAAGGAGATTCTGTTGACCTCAAAGAATCTTTCTTCCATTCTCTCCAATTGTTCAACAGAAATATTAATCAGGACATATGATTCATGGAGAGTTTTAGGAGAACCTTCCGGTGTTTATCCGAACTCAGCAACAGAGATAAGAGCAAAATTTGGGAGGGAGCCTTTCGGAGTTGGTCAGCTATTGCGTATTTTGAAGCTTTCATCTTTCTGAGGAACTCGTTTGCTTCGTCCTTGATGACAGGATTCTTGGATGGCAACCTTATATCCTAGTTCAATTTGAACCTTTTTAGCTCCTCTGGGTTATGGTACTCCCCAGACTTATTCATTTCATTCACCTCTATCATGATCTCTTTCCCCTTGTAAGTAGCTATGGTAGTTCCAGGGGACTGTGGTAGGATCGTTCATAGGGCACTGTGGTGCGCGACTGATAACCACGGGCTCAGTCAGCCTTGGTGAAATTACGGGCCCACGCATCATATAGGTCCCCTTCGGTACATACAATCTGGACACATTCAGCGTAACCTTCTTCTCTTCGAACTTCCTGGGAGTACTCAAGATGAGCGGTTCTTTCTTCGGGGCCTTAGGAACATAGAGAACCTTGTTCTTAGCAGGTGTCGCCCCAGTCTTTGTTTCAACAACTTGAGGAATCAGAATGACTTTCTCCTCGATTTTGGCCTGTTTTGCCGCCATCTTGGGTCTTATCCCTGAATCGGCAATGGCAATGATGGCTTTCAATGCTAGATCGAACTCATCGTCATCACAAATCATTCCAATGACCGGGCCATTACTGTGAGCTGGTAATGGATTGTTGGTCACATTAGTGATCTCTTCGTCCCTTAGCACAATTCTTTTTTCCTCTATCAAGCTTTCGACTGTCCTCTTGAGGGTCCAACAATCTTTTGTATCATGGCCTTCCACCTCTAAATGGTAAGCTCATCTAGTACCGGCCCTGTATGATGGGGACTCGGGATTCTGGCAGTTGGGAGGCACAGTTTGCAGTGGACCTAGCTGGATTAATTTTTGCAGCAAATTGGAATAAGATTCGCCAATAAGGATGAAATTAGTTCTCCTACGAGGTTCATGAGGGCGTTGATTATGTTGGTATGTGTTTTGTGGTGGACGAGGATTATATGGAGCTTGGTAGGGATGGTTATTTCTGGGAAGTGGAGCTCAGGCTTGATTATAATGCTGATGTGGACGGGCGTAAGGTTCGGCATTCATCATCGTATAGTGGGGCGGTGCTATGGCATAGGCAGCATCTTGGTGTGGATAATAGTGTTGTGAGGTTCTGGGAGGCATGTAAGAGCAGTCAAATGATTGACGAGGCCCTCGTGATCCTGAAGCCATCATGGCTCCCTCCTCCCTCTTTTTATGATTGGCGAGACTCCCTGAACTGTTTTGGATAGCTTGGGAGGTGGCTTTCAAGGCAGCTTGACTTAATATTCGGCCAGTTTTTAAACCGTTTTCTACCATTTTCCTAATTTTGATCGCTTCAGTAAACGGTTTGCCCATAGCGGACATCATGTTTTGAAAATAATCGCCTCTTGGGCCTGCAAGAAAACTGTAACCATTTCTGTGTCATCCATGGGCAGTTTTGCTCTAACAGCTTTCTCGCGCCATCTGATAGCATATTTGCGAAAACTCTCTGCGGTCTTCTTCTTCAAATTAGACAAGGAATTTCTTTCTGGAGTTATGTCGCCATTGTACTGGAACTGTTTGACAAAGTCTCGGGCTAGATCATCGCATATGTGCCTGTGGGAGATTTCTTGATCCATATACCATTCCGAGGTAATTCCTGTCAAGCTCTCTCTGAAATAAGCCATTAACAACTCTTCCTTTCCACCAGCCCCTCACAGCTGGTTGCAATATTTTTTTAGACAAGCAATGGGGTCTCCGTGCCCATCATACTTCTCGAACTTTGGCATTTTGAAGCCCGCTGGCAAGTGGACATGGAGAAACATACACAAATCGGAGTATGAGACACTCTTTTGGCTGCTCAGGCGCTGCATGTTTTTCAGGCTTTTTCTAGGCTTTTCATCTTCCGAGCCATTTCCTCTTGCTCAAGTTCCTTACTACCCTTTCTTGTCCAATCGGGGACTCAGATTGTGGTGGTTGAGCATATGAGTCTGAGTAGCATGAGTTATGTCTGGCTGAAATTGTGGACCCTGAAAAATTAATGTTGAAGGCTCCAAGCATGGCCTAGGCATAGTTGGCAGTGCCATAGTGAAGACTGGTGGCGCAGAAACCACTATTGACGGTGCTCCGGAGAACGGTGCCTGGGGGCGAACCACAGAAGGCATACTGGTAAAGGATGACGTAGACGGGCACTCAAATGGGACAAATGGATTTGCCAGGGGAATGTTAGTGGTTCCGACTGTCCTTGGGACCAGTTCGGGGAAACCAGGAATGGTGCTTGGCAGTTCTCTACTGTTGGACCAGGCGTTCCACATTTCCAGCATGCGAAGACGCAACATCTTATTTTTTTCAGCAGTTGCCGTCTCGGGTTGTGAAATAGCCGGCTCAGGGCTATCCTCGGTGTTAATGATGCGGAGATTGCTTTCTGAAGCCATTGGAACTTTTCCTTTTAACCTTGTAAAATAGTGGTGAGAAGCCAGATTTTCGACAAAACCAACCACCTTGTAAGACCTACTAACTTGTTGCACACAACACCCTTGTCAGTTTGAGACATTTAACAGATAGGAAATCGCATGTTTGGGAATCTAATACACCTGGACAGTTAAACGTTTCTAAAATGTTTCTGCCTTGACTGCGTGTTTCATTCCGGCTTTCACTATCTCTTTTACTCTATAGCTCTTTTCTTTTATTCACTCACTTCATATCTTGATTTTATCTTCTTTTTTTTTGTGGTCTTTCTCTTTTCTTTTTTTTAAATTAGATAGATAGGGCTATGATCGCATCCGATGGGGATTGTCTACATATCATGATACCGTATGAATCAGACCATTACGTAGTTCAGGAGAATAAATGTGAAATGAAAGAAAAGAAAATTTTGGGTTGTCTCAAAATTTTCATTAATAAAATCTTTTTGGTTTTTCTATACAAGGACTCGGAGGTACTGATAACTAAAAGAGAAAAAGTGACGCAGACTTAAAACCAAATAACAAGCAAACTTGGTACAGACGAAAGGACAAACAGACTTAAGGAAAGTAAAATACAGGCTAGAAACAAAATCAAAAATTCAGGAATACATCAGAGCTTCAAATGCTGTTCCGGGGGCCCGCGGGATATCAACCGGTCTCGACGGGGGCCTGCGTGCAATCTCTTCCTGGAGGAACTGTAGATCGGCCATCACCTCGCGAGCAGAGGACAGCACTGAGGTAAAAAATATAGACTTGGTCATACCCTCACAGTCGTGGCATTTCATGGCAGCGTAATCAGCTATTTCTTTGATTCTCATTCTAATGACACCCTTTTCTTGGAGTAGGCATCCAATTTGCTGTGCACGGGCTTCCAGCACTTGCGTGGCTGTGTTATTTTGATCTTGCAACTTCTGCACGCTCTCTTCTAATTGGAAAATCAGTGCATAACAATATTCTCTTTCCGTTTTGAAATCCTTTGTCTGCCGAACCATTTCATTTTCGAGGGCAACTAGCTTTTCCCTCAAAATGTGATTCCACTATCATATCTTTTTTTTAGTTGGCAGGCTGACTTTGCTTGTTCTTATGCACTTTTGCCAACTTTGCTCAAGCCTTTGCCAAGTCTTCCTCGGTCTTGGTTAAATTCGCTGTGTAGTCGTGCACTTTTCGCCTCAGATTGCTTATGATTTTTCATCCCCCTCGCTTCTCATTGGCATTTCGTCGGCTATTTTCATTTTTCGGATCTGAGCTCGGAGGGCTTCATTTTCCTGGACCAATCTTTTCTTTTCTCCTTAGTCCTCAGCATCTTGCAGTCCACTATCAAATTTAATGGTCCTGATTTGATCTTCTAGTTTGCCTATAGTAGTACGGTATTCCTTTTCTTTGGCCAGCCAAGCCCACTGTTCTTGTGCCGCATTGACAAATTCTTGGATATGGGGCCTTTTAGCCGGTCGTTCAGATTCGTCATTTGTCACGACTCTCTTTCCATACCAAGCGACATAACCTGGTAAAGTCTCGCATTTGGACAAATCGTGTACTCGGGTGTCTGCCCCCAAGTACTGGCATTCGCTCCAAATTTGACGAACCACATCTTCAGGAAATTGGGCATCAGAGCGGATTTCAACCACATGAGTAATAAGATCTTCATCTCTAGGGACCGTTTGACATCTTCCAAGTTGTCTCAAAACCCGACATGGAGCATAGGGCTGGATACTTCGGAGACCCATCAGAAGAAAGTATGGCCGAGTGGCGGGCATGCAAATAATCTCGTCAATAGGGAGCCAACCCAATGTCCACTCTATCTGATCCGCGGTTATATAACGAAGGCGGGTGATCCAATCTTTGACCCCTTCTGGCATTTCGAACCCCGTCACTCGTGTACCAAATTCTTCAATGTAGTTTTTTCCAGTACAACCGTAATTCATGTATCGGGGACGGTGACAAAGGTGCTCGATCATCCACATTTGTAGTAACAGATTGCACCCTTAAAAACCTGACTCCAGCCTTACAAGAGGTAAGGGCTCAGAATATATCTGAAGCAATCATGGGTGCGAGGGTACTTTTGGCCTGGGTAGTCAAAACGTGGACAACTCCAGCTATACGCTAATCAATATGCGCATCTTCCCTCGGAAACACTAGAATGCCTAAAAATGTCACCATGGAGGCAAAGCATCTACGCGTCTCCCATTTTGACCAGTTCCCTTTACTGCAGAGTCCATTTTCTGGGTCCTCGAATCCTCTTAAGTGCCTGTACCGCTGGTATATGAAGTGAAAAGTGCAAACTCATGCAGCTAGACCTTCTGCCTTTATTTGCCTGCTTATTTTTAGTAGGTCTAGAAACTTGTGTGGAGTAACGGTCCTCAAAGACACCAGGTACTTATGTCTTAATCCTTCTGTACTCCCGGCATAACTTGCCATTTCTTCTAGAGTAGGTGTAAGCTCAAAATCTGAGAAGTGTAGAACATTGTGAGCGGGGTCCCAGAATGATACCAGTGCCTCTATCAAATCACTTCTAGGTTGAACCTTTAATAGTCCAGTGAGTGCCCCCAGGTATTGATTGACCCTGTCTCGTCCCTGTTTTCCCAAATCCTCCCACCACATGTGGAGTGCTATCGGAATATGATCCATAACCTTCACCGGTAAATTCATAACAGTGCTCATTCTGCACATTTTTTTTAAAAAAAAATAGGGTGACTAGGTTAAACATGCGAATTTCATTTAAAATCTTTTTCTCTTTTTTTTTTCTTCTGAAAATAGATCAAACTACTTTTACAAATATTACCCTTCAGCACTTTGGACAGGAAGACTTTAGGGTTGTGCTCACTAAGTGGCCAAAACTTGGGAAAATAAAGGGCCATGGGTGGCTATTCTTGCGAAAACAGCCTTCCGGCGTCCCGTTGGGACATTCTAGCTATTTGGACAAAAAAGGTATCACCCAACTTTATTCATGACAAAATGACAACATTTCATATTTTGATGTGTTTTGCAAAAGCGGGGCTGAACCTGATGAAGGTTGCCTATGCATCTCACATCCGGTGAGAATCAAACCCGCGTAGTTCTGTAAGTTCTGAGGCAACGGGGAAAGGTAACTTATTTTGAAATGACTTTTTCCTTTTTCTTATATATTTTCTTTTCAAAATATCGGCAGAGTTTCGGGATTTTTTAAATATCTAGATTTCTCAAAACCGGTAAATTTTCTCTCACCTACCTCACTCTTTCTCTTTTTATTTTTTATTAATTTTTATTTTTTATACTCTAGAAGCCGGTCAAAATGTGAGCCAAAACAAACAAATGCACGAGTAGCACGTAAAATGCATCAAGATAGTCTTTTAATTTGGATACACCTGTCCTAGACGGACCCAACCTATGTGTTAAGTCCCCAAAGTCAAATGCACGTGATGCAAATAAACGTTTCTACTAGGGATCCGACATGAGGCTATGTTATTCTATGTTTGAATCCTGGGGTATGTTGTCCTAGACCTGGCTTACCCGAGCGGACGACTCGAGCCGGAGGGGGAAAAGCAATGTACCGGTAACCAAAAGGCCATCCGGCTTTGTAACTAATCCGATCCTCGTTCTAAATTATGGATATGACACTCTAACAGAAAAGAAGCCACGCCTGCATGCACTTCCCAGAAGATTTAGAAGACTCAGAGAGAAGAGGGGATTTCGTGACAGTTTATGTATACAGTTCAGAAAATATCAAAGCGGTAAAAGCGGCATTTAGCACATTAGGCTCAAAACACGTAAAAATCAGATCAAAAACAAAAGCAAAGTATAACAGTTATTCTAAGCTTGAATTATGAACCCTGAACCAGAGATTTTGGGTTCGGTCCCCTGCGGAGTCGCCAGAGCTGTCACACCTCCTTTTCCCGAGGGATAAGGGAGTTTTTCTAATTAAAGTGACATTATTCAAAATGGGATTATCTATTTATTTAGAGTCGCCACTTGGGTTAATTATTATGATATCCCCAGTCACCAGTTTAGTTTAAAATCTCAAATCGAGTAAATTGCTCTATTTATGGTCCACGAACACAGAAGACCGGGTAGGAAATTCTGTTAACTCGGGAGAAGGTGTGAGGCACTCCCGAGTTCCGTGGTTTTAGAAAGGTCGTTCAACTATTAATAATTGGCCTAATTATATAACTTAAAACCTATTGTGATTTTACTCTTCTAACCGCTTTTAATAGAATTTTAGTTGCTTTTAGGATTTATGGAGTTTTTTTGAATAAGTCGCGATGTTGCGCACTTATTATTTTTGTACACATTGTGGATCACGTCACGTGAAATGCACCCGCGATTTACAACACGTTTATTATTATTCTTTGAAGTTGCGGTCAAGTCGGTTAAAATGCGCACTCGATTTGGGGATCATGTATCATGACTATGCCACGGGATACCCATAGTCACGATGATTTATTTAATCACGCCTAAAGCAAGTTACAAATGTTTATAAGTTGAATGACCTTCTTAAACTTGTTTGAGACTCATGTAAAATTCTTGCGTATAGATAAGCGTCATAGCACAGGCTGTGCATTTAAATTTTATAAGACTACATAACTTAATTTTTTGTCCGGCCAAACTGTGAAATGGCTATGTACTCGAAAGTTCAACCTGCAAATTAGGCCCAATTAGAGCCTGGGCCATAAAGTAGCTCGGGCCTTGGCTGATTTTTGCCAGAACTGGGTCTCAATCAGACCCTTTATTGATTATTCTCCATAATTTGGAGCTTCCCAAACTGACCGGTTCATTACACGGCCCAGTAACGTATGGAGCGGTCGCATAAGTTAAAAATTTAACAAAAACACGAAATTCTTTTTAACATAGCCTAAATTAACATCATAAAATCATTCAAAATTCGCATTAGATTATAATAAACCAGTTCCAAATTCATGCGCAACTATTACATTAGATTTGCCATTCTTAACATACTAACTCAAACTAAAATGGTATAAACATAATAGCATGTTTTTCAAAAGACTAAATAAAGGTCAAAAATCAAGGAATGGAGCTCAGCAGTGAAGAAGTGACACAGACAGCCCCAGAAACCAACAACAGCTTAGCGACACAGCATTGAGTAAAGGCAAAAATCGACCTCCAAACTCAGACAAGACGAAAAACAAGCAGCCAAAAAGACAACCAGCGAGAAACCCTTTTGATATATTTTAAAGTTTCGAACTTGATTTTTTTTTTTTTTGAAGTATTCTTTACTAAGAAATGACAAATTTTCTAGATTTCAGTGAATTCTCCCCGATATGTAAGTGAGGGAATGTGTATATATGTTGAATGCTGAAAAATCTATAGAGAGTCTAACCAGGGGAGGGAATATGTCAGCGTGAATTAAGGGGCTGTCAGAGGGGAGGGAATATTTTGTAACTGAAAAATGCCAGCTGCACTATTTGCAGTTAATCTTTTTCTTTCCCCAAGCTTCTTCTTTTATTTTCTATTCCTAAAGCCCCCAAAGCCTTAAGCCCCCCAACTCGCCTAAACATGCATTTACTAACCCAAGACCAATGGGCCTGCCTGTCAAACAAGGCAGGTCTCCATTTGACCAAATAACAAAAGCACGGAGCAACAGAAAAACTTTCAAAGCAGTGACTCATTAGCACTAAATGCATCAATATTAATCAATATTTATGTAATCCTAAACATGTAAACAGAGAACTGGTTATTTGATAAAACCTATTATCCTAATATGTAAAAAAGAACACAGAACAAGAGAAGAAGGAGAAGAAGAAGAAAAGAAAGTAGACGGACATTACCTAAACAAAACGAAGCAAGCTTTTTTGGTAACATTCGTCAACCAACGGGTCCGAACACCTTTCGAAACGAGCTAAAAGTAACATCAACCGATTGTTCTCGTGACGTGCGTTTTGAGTCGAATCGCATTCTGAAATTTCAAGAACCGACAATGGTGGACTTAGGGTTTCCAACTTCTTAGATATAGGGATTTTTGAAGGGAGTGGTTTGGGGATTAGGAATGAGGAAGCGAAGGAGATTATGTGGTAGTGATTTGAGGTAGTTTGGAGGTTATCCGGCCTAGTGGGACGATTTCCGGCGGCGGCTTCTGAGAGAGTATGAGAGAGATGATTAAGGGCGTCTCTAGTGTTTTTGGGGGGCCAGAGGCCGGGTTTCAAACACTTATATGGGAAGTGAGGGATGAGTTTCAAGCCATGGGATCAGGGGGCATCAACGGTTGAGATTAGACGTGACCAACACGGTGTCGTTTTGGTCACTGAGGGGGTGGTCCGGGTATGGAGAATGGGCTGGACCAGGTCTGAAGGGTTTTCAAGCTTAAGCCGTTTCAGCGATTTGGGCCTCTTTAAACGAACAGGCTCTTAGCCCAGTTTAACAAAAACCAGCCTCTTCATTTCCCTTCTTTAATCTTTGCAATGTTAGCTACTTTAAACTCAAATATTACTTTTAGAACTCAAATTGCAAACTTAACCCCTTTTACTACTTTATCTATTAATTAACTATTAATTACCTTAACAATAACTAATAAGGAAAAATTATTAATTTGAAAACCAAAAACTAAAATGTAAAATTAGTAAGGTATTTTTTTTTGTGATTTTCATTTATCAATTATGCAATTTGTATGTTATTAAATCCTAAAAAATGTAAGTAAAATTTAAAACGCTATGCAATAAAAAATTAGATATTTTTATGGTATTTTCTATACTAAATATGCACAAAAAATGCCACTAAATGCGAACAGAGAAATTTCTAAAATTCTACAAAAATCCAAATCAGTAAGAAAAATTATTTTTTGTAGATTTTATACGAATATCTTCGTAGGGAAAAAATTACATGCTCACAGTAAGTATCAAGTCTAACCTCGAAGAAGTAGTAACGAGGGGTCAACTTCGACACTTACTATGGGCCAACAATAAAAATAAAGAAGCTCCAAACAAACATGAGTTATGTAGATAACTATAGTAACTCAATAACAACCAGGAAATAAATAATTCCTTTACCCATGCTAAATCTCAAATAGCTTTTTGTCTGATTTTATTTTAACGTCTCAAGCCATGAAATAATATCAAATGAATAATTAAAATCCAAGTATTATCACGCACGATAATGCCGAGGACGTACGGGCCGATCCAGAATAACGTGTGTACTGCCGAGGGTCGTGCAACATGAACTATAGATGCATTTATCTACTGCTGAGGCATTCGGCCCGCTCCAAAAGAAGAGAGGAGACTTTATAAGCATTCGAATTAAACATTATAACAAGTCTAATACACAATGTAATACAATTTCTATTAACGGTCAAGTAATCCACTAAAAATTAAGTGAAGTTCGGTCTTTTACAATTCCTTTAACAAGTTCTAACATAATTTAGGCACTTCAATTAACAAGTAAGGTGCAAACATTACAAGTAATTCATGATTTGAGTCCTAAATTACGCGGACATAAGCATAAATAGTAGCTACACACGGACTCTCGTCACCTCGTGCGTACGTAGCCCCCATAGTTAGAAGCAAATATTAGTTTAAATCACCTATGGAGCAAATTTCATCTTATAAGGTTAGACAAGAGACTTACCTCGTCTCAAAGCTCACTTTTCGGTCACAATTTCGTTCTAAAGCCTCAACTTGGTGCCGAACAATCCAAAACTAGTCAAATTTTACATAAACTAATCAATACATGTTCAAAAGTTCATATTCTAACTATTAGAGTGATTACCCAACCCCAATTGAAGGATTCCTAAAAGTGATCCCCTGGCCCACGTACCCGGATTCCGAAATTTTTCGAAGAAAGTTGTTTACCGTAACCTCACGAACTCAAATATATCACCCAATTCCATAACCATTTTCGTAGTTAAATTCTATTTTTATCAAAACCTAGGTTTTTCATCTAAACACATGATTTTCACGATTTTTTATGTTAAAATCTACCTATAATCTATGTATTTAACTCACATTGTATAGAAATTACTAACCTTAAAATGTTAGGTGAAAACCCCTCTTCAAGAGCTTTAAAATCGCCCAAAAGATGAAAGAAATGAGCCAAAAATAACCTAAGTCCCGTATTAAATGGACCATTCTGCCTCCAGCGATTTCGCACCTGCGGAGGGACGACCGCTTTTGCGGCTCCACATCTACGGAAATTCATCGCAGATGCAGCCCTTGTCCAGTTGGCCCTCTACCGCATCTGCGAACAGTTGGTCCGCTTCTACGACGTTGAGTGTCGCTTCTGCGGCTTTGGCCGCTTTTGCAGTTGCTTCTATCGCAGGTGTGCACCATGTCCCGCATTTGCAGTTTCGGGGCTGCCCATACTGGGCCGTTTCTGCGGCTGCTGGCTCGCTTCTGCGAGCTCGCACCTGCGCTGGCCCTCCACAGGTGCAATTGCACCAGAAGCTGGGTGCTTCATCTGTTCACCTAAGGCTAAATAACCTCCGCGCATCATCCCAATTGCATCCGGGGCCCCCGAGGCCCCATCCAAACATACCAACAAGTTTGAAATCATAAAACAGACTCGCTCGCACCATCGAAATGCGAAAAACAACGTTAAAACTAAGAATCACAATCCAAAACTAATAGAATCAACTTATGAACTTCAAATTTTTTCAACTTACTCCGAGCGTGCCGAATCATAATTAAACTACTCGGAATGACTCCAAATTTTGCGTGCAAGTCTTAAATCACCATACAAAACTATTACCATGCTCGAAATCCCAAATAGACCTCGATAACATCAAAACCTACTCCAAATCAAATTTAAAGAACTTTGAAACCTTCAAGGTGCCAACTATCAATATTAAGCGCTGAAATGCTCTCCGGTTGTCCAAAACTCGATTCGAGCATACGTCCAAGTCCAAAATAATCATAAGAACCTATTGGGACCATCTAACACATGCCCCATGTCGGCATGGTACCTCCGGAGCATAAACACGTGGAAAACCGGATGAACTCCCGATAGACTGGGAGGCAAAGCAAGCTCATAGGTAACCTCCCCAACTCGTCTCAACACCTCAAATGGACCTATAAACCTTGGACTCAACTTGCCCTTCTTTCCGAACCTCATGATCCCCCTTCATTGGAAAGACCTTTAAGAGAACTTTCTCGTCCACCATAAATGATAAATCAAGCGCCTTTTGATCCGCGTAACTCTTCTGTCTGGACTGTGTTGTGCGAAGTCGCTCCTGAATCAACTTTACCTTTTCCTAGGCATCCTTCACCAAAACAGTACCATATAACTTAGCCTCGCCGGGCTCAAACCATCCGATGGGACAACGACATCGCTGACCATATAAAGTCTCAAAATGGAGCCATCTCAATGTTGGACTGATAACTGTTTTTGTAAGCAAACTCGAACCAAAGTCAAGAATCGATCCCACTGCCCTCCCAAGTTAATCACACATGCTCTGAGCATATCCTCCAAGATCTGAACTGTCAGCTCCGACAGCCCGTCGGTCTGTGGATGAAAGATTGTGCTGAGCTCTACCTGGGTCCCCAACTCACTCTGTACTGCCGTGAAAAAATGTGAAGTAAACTGAGGGCCTCTATCTGATATGATGGAAACAAGCACACCATGCGACCGAACAATCTCCTGAAAATAAATCTAGGACAACCTCTCCGGAGAATACGTGGTCACAACTGGAATAAAGTGTGTCGACTTGGTTAACCTGTTGACAATGACCCAAACTGCATCAAACTTCCGCAATTTCCGCGGCAACTCAACTACGAAGTCCATAGTAATGCGCTCCCATTTCCATTCAGGTATAGTTATCTGCTGGAGTAGGCCACCTAGCCTCTGATTCTCATACTTAACCTGCTGACAATTTAGACACCTCGCAACATACTCAACTATGTCCTTCTTCATCTACCGCCACCAATAATGCTGCCTAAGGTCGCGATACATCTTCACAGCACCTGGATGAATAGAATACCGAGAACTGTGTGCCTCCTCTAGGATCTTCTCTCTCAAGCCATCAACATTAGGAACACATAGGTGACCCTGGAGTTGCAGAACACCATCCTCACCGATAATAACCTCCTTGGCACCACCCTGTAGTACTGTCTCTCTAAGAACCAACAAGTGCATATCATCAAACTGGCAAGCCTTGATCTCCTCGAATAGTGAAGATGAGCAACGACGCATGCAAGAACTTGGCTGGGCTCTAAAATATCCAACCTCACAAGTCTGTTGGCCAAGGACTGAATATCCAAAGCTAGTGGCCTCTCCTCTGCTGAGATGAATGCCAAACTACCCATACTCTCCGCCTTTTTGCTCAAGGCATCTGCAACTACATTCGCCTTGCCCGGATGATAAATGATAGTAATATCATAATCCTTTAGTAACTCAAGCCATATGTGCTGCCTCAAGTTGATATCCATCTGCTTGAACAAATGCTGCAAGCTGCGATGATCGTTGTAAACCTCACAGGACACTCCATAAAGATAATGCCTCCAGATCTTAAGAGCATGAACAATCGCGGCCAACTCCAAATCATGTAAAGGGTAATTCTTCTCATGGGGCTTCAGCTGACGTGAAGCATATACAATAACTCGCCCTTCCTGCATCAATACACAACCCAAACCAACGCGTGAAACGTCGCAATACACAGTATACATCCCTGAATTGGAAGGCAACATTAACACTGATGCTGAAGTCAATGCGGTCTTGAGCTTCTGAAAGCTCACCTCACAATCATCGGACCATCGGAACGGAGCACCCTTCTAGGTCAAACTAGTCAAAGGTGCTGCAATAGATGAGAAGCCCTCCACAAATCAGCGATAATAACCTACTAACCCCAAGAATCTCCTGACCTCAGTCGCCATAGTAGGACAAGGCCAACTCTGAACTACCTCGATCTTCTTGGGATCCACCTTAATACCCTCGCCCGATACAACATGCCCCAAAAATGCTACAGAATCTAGCCAAAACTCACACTTGGAGAACTTAGCATATAGCTTCTGTTCCTGCAAGGTCTGAAGTACCACTCTCAAATGTTGCTCGTGCTCTTCCATGCTACGCGAGTAGATCAAAATGTCAACATTGAAGACAATGACGAACGAAACAATATATGGCCTGAACACCTTGTTCTTCAAATACATAAACGCAGTTGTGGTGTTAGTCAAACCGAAGGACATTACTAGAAACTCATAATGGCCATATCTAGTTCGGAAAGTAGTCTTCGGAACATTCGAATCCCGAATCTTCAATTGACGGTACCCCGATCTCAAGTCGATCTTAGAGAACACCCTAGCACCCTGCAACTGGTCAAACAAGTCATCAATACGCGGCAACAGGTACTTTTTCTTGATGATAACCTTGTTCAACTAGCGGTAATAAATGCACATCCGCATGGTCCCATCTTTCTTCTTCACAAATAACACTGGTGCACCCTAAGGCGATACACTAGGTCTGACAAACCCCTTTGCTAACAACTCCTCAAGTTGTTCCTTCAATTCCTTTAACTCTTTCGGAGCCATGTGGTACGATGGGATAGAGATAGGTTGGGAACCTGGAGCCAAATCAATATAGATATTAATGTCGCGATCTGGTAGCATGCCTGGAAGATCACAAGGAAACACATTGGAGAACTACCAGACCACGGGCACTGAATCAATCGTTGGAGTCTCTGTGGTAGTATCCCGAACATAAGCTAGATAAGCCAAGCAACCCTTCTCGACCATGTGTCGAGCCTTCAGAAAACAAATAACCCGACTAGATGCACTGGCGAATCCTTCCACTCCAGTCTAGGCAACTCTTCCATCGCCAAAGTAACGGTCTTGGCACGGCAATCAAGAACGCCATGATGTGGAGATAACCAGTCCATGCCCAGGATGATCTTAAAGTCGTTTATATCGAGCAACAGAAGATCCGCTCTGGTCTCATAACCACATAATGTAACAATGCAGGACCGATAGATCCGATCCATAACAACAGAATCGCCCACCGGTATGGACATATAAACAGGAATACCCAAGGACTCACGAGGGACACCCAAGAAATGAGCAAACAGAGATAAAACATATGAATATGTAGACCTTGGATTAAATAGTACCAATGCATCCTTACCGCAGACAGAAATAATACTTGTGATCATGACATCTGAGGCTATTGCATCTGGTCTGGCCGGAAAAGCATAAAATCTAGCTGGAGTGCCACTTGACTGGCCTCCACCTCTAGGACGACCCCTACCCACCTGCCATCTGCCTCTAGGCGGTCGGACAGTAGGTGGGACAACTGGTGCTGAAATCATAGGTTGCTGACCCTGCTGCACTGCCTTGACCCGAAGCCTGGGCAGAACCTCTGCACATGACTGAGATCCCTGCACTAAAAATAACCTATCAGTACAGTGGACTGATGACCTGAAGTCTGGCCCTGATGGCCTGAATACCCACTGGAGTAACCCTGAATAGCTGGTGGGCCGTAGGAATTCTCTAGCATAGCGCTAAAATAGGGTCGCATTGGAGCACCACGAGGAGGAGGCGGTGCTAGATATATGGGGCACCTTTGAAATCTCTAGAATATAGAAACGGCTTATCCCTCGCCGTCGCCTGCTCTCGGCTACGCTGACGTACGCTCTCAATTCTCCGAGCTATCTCTACAACTAGCTCGTAAGAAGTCCCCATCTCAACCTCTCGGGCCATAGTGGCCTAGATATCTGAATGCAAAACCGCAACGAACCTCCGCAATCTCTCTGCATCAATAGGAATTATCATAAGTGCATGGCGAGACAACTCAGAGAATTTTGCCTCACAGTCAGTCATTGACATCTAACCCCGCTGGAGCTGCTCGAACTGAAACTGTAACTCTTCCCTCTGAGAGGGCGGGATATACCTATCCAGAAAAATACAGATGAACCGGTCCCAAGTTACGGGAGGAGAATTTGTTGGTCTGCCGAGAAGATATGACTGCCACCACCTATGGGCCTTGCCCTCCAGCTGGAAAGTAGTAAAATCTACCCCATGGGACTCTAATATCCTCATGTTGTGCAGTCTGTCCCTGCACCGATTAATAAAGTCTTGGGGGCCGTCATGTCGCTCACCTCCAAAGACAGGATAATGAAGCTTGGTCCATCTTTCCAATACCTTATGCGGTTCGCTGGCCGCAGCTGGTCTGGCTTCAGGCATAGCTGCCGCAACTAGCTGAGCTCTGCCCAAAGGTAGTGTGCCCGGGGTCTGATATACGACAGTTGCATGCCCTGGAGCTTGAGCGGTTGGGGTCTGTGCTCCCTCTACCACCTAAGATGTGGCTGGGTCTGCTGGAAATAAACCAGCCTAAGTCATAGAATCCTTGAACAGTAGCATACGGCCCATGACCTCCTCGAATCCCGGTGCGGGCATGAAGTGGCGTTTGGACATAAGAATTGTAAAATTCCGAAAAAAAGTGATACTTTTTTCAAGTGAAAATGCTATTTGAAAACTAGACTTGTATTTGGATATGAATATAATTTTGGGTTGTTTTTTAAGTTTTGTGAGTGATCTGAGTGAAAAATTTGAAAAACAGCTTTTTGAAGTTTTTCAAATTTTCGAAAAATTCTAAAACCCATCGTCAAGTGAAAATTTGAAAATTTATGGCCAAACATTGATTCGGGAAAAAGTGAAATATTTTCGAAAGAAAAGTGAAATTTTTCTTATGTCCAAACGGGCTTGAAATCTACTAGGGTTGGATCTTCCGCAGGCACCTTGCCCTGCTCCTCGATAATAGGATCCTCTACTGGATCCGCTGGTGGCATAACTGGAGTAACTCTAGGACGCCCTCGCCCTCTACCACGATCTATAGCCCTCCCTCGGCCTCTAGCAATTGGGGGAGCAGCTCCTCTATGGCCGGGAACATCTGTTGCGCGCATTCTCACCATTTGTGAGAGAATAAGAGAAAGATACTTAGTACCACGTCAACTGTACGATAGGAGATGAAGAAAGAGTAGTTCCCTAATACCCTATAGCCTCTCGAAGATAAGTATGAATGTCTCCGCACAGATCCGCGACTCTAATTGGCATGCTCATAACTTGTGAGACCTACATAAACCTAGGGCTCTGATACCATGTTGTCACGACCCAATTCTCTTATAGGCCATGATGGTGCCCAGCGTCGCTGCTAGGCAAGCCAATGGTGAACTAACCACGTGATGTTTCTCTTTTTAATAAATTTCCAAGTAATTACATTTTTCCTTGATTAAAAGATTAAAGAAACAAAAGGTTTAAATAAATAAAACAAAAGCAGCGGAGTGCAATTATAACCATAGTAATAATCCAAAACCACAGGTCTACTAGTGTGTGCCAAGACGTGGTGTCACAAGTGTATGAGCACTATTAGATTATACAACTCTAGCTACTGTCCGAAATAAAAATAGATAGAAATGAATGCATGGAGAGACTCTAGGTGTTGTGGAACGGCTCAGGAAGCAGCTCACCACTAGGCCTCGGGGTAACGGGGATGCGCGTCGGTGTGATCACCAGATGCACCTGCCTTGGATGCTGCACGGTCAGTGCAGAAGTGTAGCGTGAGTACATAAACAACATGTACCCAGTAAGTATCAAGTCTAACCTCGAAGAAGTAGTAACGAGGGGTCGACGTCAGTGGCGGAGCCAGAAGTTTTATTAAGAGATGTCAAAATATATAAAAGTAAACATACCAGAAAATTAAGGGGAGTCAATACATAGAATACATACATAATTTTATTATTTTACCTACGCACATAGTGTATTTTTTTCGTGAAGGGGTGTCATTTGACACCCCTTCCTATAAGGTGGCTCCGCCACTGGTCGACGTCAATACTTACTATGGGCCAACAATAAAAATAAATAAACTCCAAATAAGCATGGATTATGTATACAACTACAACAGCTCCATAACAACCAAGAAATAAATAATTCCTTTACACATGCTAAATCTAAAATAGCTTTCTGTCTGATTTTATTTTAACATCTCAAGCCATGAAATGATATCAAATAAATAATTAAATTCCAAGTATTATCACGCACGATTATGCCGAGGTCGTACGGCCCAATCCAGAATAACGTGTACACTGCCGAGGGTCGTGTAGCACGAACCATAGATGCGTCTATCTACTACCGAGGAGTTCGGCCCGCTCCACAAGAAGAGAGGATATTGTATAAGCATTCGACTTAAACGTTATAACAAGGCTAATACACAATGTAATACAATTTCTATTAACGGTCAAGAAATCCGCTAAAAATTCAAGTAAGTGAAGTTCGGTCTTTTACAATTCCTCTAACAAGTTCTAACATAATTTAGGCACTTCAATAACAAGTAAAGTGCAAACATTACAAGTAATTCATGATTTGGGTCCTAAACTACCCGGACATAAGCAAAAAAAGTAGCTACGCACGGACTCTCGTCACCTCGTGCATATGTAACCCCCACAGTTAGAAGCAAATATTAATTTAAATCACCTGTGGAGAAAATTCCCTCTTACAAGGTTAGACAGGAGACTTACCTCGTCTCGAAGCTCACTTTCCGGTCACAATTTCGTTCTAAAGCCTCAACTTAGTGCCAAACAATCCAAAACTAGTCAAATGTTATATAAACTAATCAATACATATTCAAAAGTTCATATTCTAACTATTAGAGTGATTACCCAACCCTAATTGAAAGATTCCTAAAATTCATCCTAAGGGCCACGTGCCCGGATTCTGAAATTTTTTCAAAAAAGTGGTTACCCCTAACCTCACGAAATCAAATATATAATTCTCACCCAATTCCATAGCCATTTTCGTGGTTAAATCCGATTTTTATCAAAACCTAGATTTTTCATCTAAATCCAAGATTTTCATAATTTTACATGTTAAAATCTACCCATAATCTATGTATTTAACTCACATTGTATAGAAATTACTAATCTCAAAGTGCTAGGTGAAAACCCCTCTCCAAAGGCTCCAAAATAATCGCCCAGGAGATGAAAGAAATAAGCCAAAAATAACCTAAGTCCCGCATTAAATGGACCATTCTGCCTCCAGCGATTTCACATCTGCGGAGGGACGACCATTTTTGCAGCTCCGCATATGAAAAAATTCATCGTAGATGCGGCCCTTGCCCAGTTGTCCCGCTTCTGCAACGCGAGTGTCGCTCATGCGGCTTTGGCCGCTTCTGCGGTTGCTTCTATCACACCTGCGCGTTTGCAGGTGCGCGCCGTGTCCTGAATTTGTGGTTTCTGGACTGCTTCTGCGACTACAAGCTCGCTTGTGCGAGCTCGCACCTATGGCTGACTCTTCACAGGTGCGACTACACCAGAAGCTAGGTGCTTCAGCTGTTCACCCAAGGCTAAACGACCTCCGCGCATCTTCCGAATGGTATCCGAGGCCCCATCCAAATATACCAACAAGTTTGAATTCATAAAACGGACTTGCGCGCGCCCTCGGAACGAGGAAAACAATATTAAAATTAAGAATCGCAACCCAAAACCAATAGAATCAATATATGAACTTCAAATTCTTCCAACTTACTCCGAATGCGCCGAAACATACTTAAACTACTCAAATGACTCCAAATTTTGCGTGCAAGTCTTAAATTACCATACGGAACTATTCCCAAGACTTGGAATCCCAAGCGAAACTCGATAACATCAAAACCTACTTCAAACCAAATTTAAAGAACTTTGAAACCTTCAAGGTGCCAACTATCAATATTAAGCGCTGAAACGCTCCCGGGTCTTTGAAAATCCGATTCGAGCATACGCCCAGTCCAAAATTATCATACAAACCTATTGGGACCGTCAAATTCTGGTCCCTAGGTTGTTTACTCAAAACGTTGACCAGTGTCAAACTTCGCCTTTTAGCCAACCTTAAGTAACCAAGAGTTCCGATTTCAACCCGAACTCTTAATCCCGAACTAACCATCCCCACAAGTCATAAAGAAGTTAAAACACATGCGGGGAGTCTTATTTAGAGGAACGAGGACCTAGAAGGCAAAATGACCGATCGGGTCGTTACAACATCGGTCGATTCGGTTCGGTTGTGAATGTTATCGTTTTAGCATATCGGTTATCGATTTATAAATATGCTAATGTACCGATAAGACATCAGTTATCGATTATCGGTTAATCGTTTATTGATCATTATTAGTTCGGTTATCAATTTACCCGATAAGATAACTCAATCTCGATTCTAGAGGGAAGAAGTAATGTAAGATAATCTATACTGTATAAAGAATATGATAAAGTTTCTCAATTGGTGTAACCCTCTCAAAGAATATAATAAACCTTACAACATTGTTTCTCTATGTGTTGAATGATAAATTTTGGAGGGTTAGAAAAGTAGATATATAATTGGGAGAATTGAAAAAAAATTTATACCTAAGGGTAAAATTGTATTTTTATAAAGTTTATCGGGTTATCGGTTAAATCGTTAAAAAAATGAGCAAATCAAGACCCGAACCGATAACCCAATAGTAAAATAACATAAAACCGTTACCGAACCGTTAACCCAATAATCCGATATTGATAACCCAATAACCTTTTTTTGGTTTGCGCTATCAGTTTTACTTGATATATGCCCAGCTTATAGTAGAGTATAGTCTTGGACCAAATTTGAAAGGAGAATTAAGGTAAACAATGTACATGGTGTTATAAAATAAAGACTGTAAAGTAAAGACAAGTATAGAGAGAAACTAAATTATTCAACTTCAAACTTATGTACATAATGAACTCAAAACTCCTCTATTTATAGAAGAAAGGAAGCTAGCTGTGAGGCTTTTCAGGAAGGAGCTGCGAGGCTTTTCTTGAGCTGCTTGTAAGCTGTCTACATGAGTTGCTTGCAACCTGCCTGTTTAATAAGAAGCTGCTGCAAATCATTTCATTGAGTTGCTTGCAACCTGCCTGCATCAGCTGTTTGTGGATAAACTTCAATAGAGTACCAAACGGATAATCTTCTTCAGGAAGATTATCTATAGCGAAGTAATAAATGAACATCCACATTATTATCTTCATAACACTTCTCCTTGGATGTTCATTAAAAGATATTGTGCCTCGTTAAACCTTACTAGGAAAGCCCAGTGGGAAAAATCCTAGTGAAGGAAAAAGAGTACACATATTTAGTAATACGCAATTCTAGATGCCTCATTAAAAACCTTACAAGAAAAACCCCATGGGAAAAACCTTAGCAAGGAAAAACGATTACAGCGCGTATTTCACTCCTCCTGTGAAAACCTTATTCCAAATATTTGAGTCTCCGCATTCCAATTTTGTATACCATCTTCTCAAAAGTTGAAGTTGACAAAGATTTAGTGAACAAATCTGCTGGATTTTCACTTGAACGGACTTGTTGCACATCGATGTCATTATTTTTCTGAAGATCATGTGTGTAGTTTGGTGAAGTGTGCTTCGTTCCATCTCCTTTTATAAATCCTCCCTTTAATTGGACTATGCATGCAGCATTGTCTTCGTATAAAATTGTGGATCTTTTATCACATTCAAAACCACATTTTTCTTGAATAAAATGAATCACTGATCTCAACCATACACATTCCCTACTTGCTTCATGAATAGCTATTATCTCAGCATGATTTGAAGAAGAAGCAACAATAGATTGCTTTGTGGAGCGCCATGATATGACAGTACCTCTACATGTAAACACGTACTCGGTTTGAGATCGAACTTTATGGGGATCAGATAAATCCATCATCTTATCATCTACTATACATAAAAAAGAAAATCGATTGTTTCAATCCCTCTCGCTCTGCCCCTGTAGGTGACAATGGTTTCAATTGTAAGACATGGTATACTCAGCCTGATACTCGTAACCCATGAACTACTTACAAGATTCCGAAATCTTAGCCCATGAAGATTGATGTATAAAGATCCTGTATGCTAATTATTCAATTTGCAGACCAAAACAAAGTTTTGTCTTCCTAAGAGCTTTCATCTTAAATTCTTTCTTAAGATATTCAATTGCCTTTTGGAGCTATTCTGGAGTTCCAACAAGATTTATGTCATCAACGTAAACAGCAAGTATAACAAATTCTGATGCCATTTTCTTTATAAATATACATGGACAAATAACATCATTTATGTAACCTTCTTTCAACAAATATTCACTAAGGCGACAATGTCATATGTGCCCAGATTGCTTTAAACCGTACGAAGATCTTTGCAATCTGATTGAATACATTTCTCGAGATTTTGAATTTGCTTTAGGCATTTTAAATCCTTCAGGGATTTTAATGTAAATCTCATTATCAAGTGACTCGTACAAATAGGCTGTAACCATATCCATCAGATGTATTTCAAACCTTTCACGTAAGGCTAAACTGACGAGATATCAAAATGTTATGGTATTCATAACGGGTGAATATGTTTCTTCATAATCGCCTCCAGGTCATTATGAGAATCCTTGTGCGACAAGGCAAGCCTTGTATCTTTCAACTTCATTTTTGTCATTCCTTTTTTGCACAAAAACTCATTTATGACCAACTGGTTTTATACCAGCAGGTGTTTGGACTATTGGTCCAAAGACCTCTATTTTAGCAAGTGCATTCAATTGTGATTGAATTTTCCTTTGCCATTGTGGCCAATCAGATCTTTGTCGATATTCTTCGACAGATCGGGGTTCAAAATCCTCACTATCTTGCATAATGTTAAGTGCAACATTATATACAAAAATATTATCCACCACTATTTCAGATCGATTTAAATTAATCCCATCACCAATAGAACTTATTAAAATTTCCTCGCTCACTTGAGTCTCGGGTTCATCAATTTCTTCAGGAATCTCATAACTAATCAAATCTTGGGTCTCTTCAGGAGATCCCTTCATTGTATCATTTTTGATCATTTGTCGATTTTCTTTTTCGAGAATTTCGATCCTTAGAACCCAAAGGCCTACCACGCCTCAGGCATGCTTTATGTTCACTAGCTCTCATGCTAGTAGATGGTCCCACTAGGATATCAATTCGGATAGACACATTCTCTGCAGGGATATGTGACTTAGTTATCCTTTTCAAATCAGTAAACGCGTCTGGCATTTGATTTGCTATATTTTGTAAATGGATGATCTTCAGGACCTCCTAATTACATATAGGGGTATGTGGATCAAATGAGATAATGAGATGGATAAGTGATGCTGCATACAAGATAGCATGACCCCAAACAGTAGTAGGCAATTTTATTTTCATAAGTAGTGGTCTTGTTATCAATTGCATGCGTTTAATAAATGACTCTACAAGGCCATTTTTGTGTATGAACATAAGCTACAAGATGTTCAACTTTTATCCCAACTGATAGACAACAATCATCAAAAGCTTGAGATGAGAATTCTACAGCATTATCAAGGTGAATAGCCTTTATAGGATAATCTAAAAATTGTGCCCTTAATCGAATTATTTGGGCTAATAGCTCTGCAAACTCCAGGTTGCGAGATGATAGTAGGCACACATGAGACCATCTTGAAGATCATCTTGAAGATGCATCTATTAATACCATAAAATATCTAAACAACCCACTTGGTGTGTCAATAGGTCCACATATATCCCCATGTATATGTTCTAAAAAGGCAGGGGATTCAATGCCAACCTTCATTGGTAATGGTCTAGTGATCATTTTGCCTTGATAACAAGCATCACAAGAAAATTTATTATTTATAAGAATTTTCAGGTTCTTTAATGGATGCCCACTCAAATTTTCAGTAATTTGTCTCATTATTATTGATCCAGGATGGCCCAAACAGTCATGCCAAAGCACAAAAATATTTGAATTAGTAATTCTAGTTTACGATAGAGTGTACTTCAACTGTACTAATCTTTGAATAGTATAAGCCAGAAGATAAAGGTGGTAGCTTTTCTACAATACACTTCTGATCAGAAACATTCTTTGTAATACAAAGATATTCCATATTCATTTCATCTATTGTCTCAACATGATACCCATTTCGGCGGATATCTATAAAACTCAACAAGTTTCTTCGGGATTTGGAGAAGAATAATGCATTGTCTATTATAAGTTTTGTTCCCTTAGACATAAATATAGTGGCTCTTCTGGAGCCTTCAGTCAAACTTATAATACCAGAAATTGTTGAAACATTTGCTTTTTCCTTATGAAAATAAGAAAAGTATTTATGATATTTGAATATGGCATGAGTTGTTCCACTATCAATTACACAAATATCTTCGTGATTGGTCTTTGATCCAAACATAATTTGAGAATTATCCATATTCTTCAAAATGTCATAAACAAAATAAATATGATAGTAAACATCATTATCAAAGCATAACTTTTATTTATGTATAACAATTGCATAGCCATACTATCTACTACAATCAACAAAAATTAAAATATTTACATTTCTACTGATTCATCACCAACTACATGACTTGTTTCTCCTTCCGGGAGTGCAAAATAAACAGCTACATCCAAATGCATGAAGTCTAAATTATCTTTAGAAATAAAATTTGCTTTAGCATTTTTCTCTATCTTCTTTTGGGAGGTTTGATAAAGCTCAACCAGGTACTTTGGCGTACGACAGGTATGTGACCAGTGCCTTTTTCCTCCACATCTATAACATGTATTTTCTACATTTGTTTCTTGCACCGCTTCATGCTTTTGTTCTTTCCTTTTCCACTGCTGGTGGTGAGGAGGGTTCTTTGGTGCATTGTTATTACCATGGTTAGAGTTTCTTCCCCGATCACGGCCATGACCACGACTGGGGCCCATGACCTCTTCCACGTTTAGCTTGGTGAAGTTCGTCTCATTCGCTTCAGGGAATAGACAAGAACCAGTAGGTCGGCTTTCATGGTTTTTCATTAATAGCCCATTATGTTGCTCGGCTACAAGATGTGAGATAAGTTCAAAATACTTTTTGAATCCCATCTGTCGATATTGCTGCTGCAGGAGCATATTCGAGGCAAGAAAAGTGGTGAAAGTTTTTTCCAACATATCATGATCAGTAATGTTATCACCACATAATTTCAATTGGGAAACAATTTTGAACATAGCATAATTATACTCATTGATTGATTTAAAATCTTGTAGTCTTAAATGAATCCAATTATATCGTGCCTGTAGAAGAATGATCATCTTCAGGTGGTCATATCTATCTTTTAAATTATTCCACAGTATGACTGGATCTTTAACAGTAAGATATTCCATTTTCAACCTCTCATCAAGGTGATGGCGCAAGAATATCATTGCTTTGACACGATCTTGATTTGATGCCTGATTTTTGTCCTTGATGGTGTCTGCTAGACCTATTGCCTCAAGATGAATTTCAGCATCAAACACCCAAGACATTTAGCTTTTGTCCGATATACTCAGGGCTACAAATTCAAGTTTAGAAAGATTTGACATTATTTATAAAAAGAAGTTTGTACCTCTGATACTTTCAAAGTGTTTGCTCGAGATGGCAGAGTCTCGTGCTAATAACGTGTTATAAAATAAAGACTGTAAAGTAAAGACAAGTATAGGAAAAAACTAATTATTCAACTTCAAACTTATGTACATAATGAACAGAAAACTCCTCTATTTATAGAAGAAAGGAAACAGTTGCGAGGCTTTTCAGGAAGCAGCTGCGAGGCTTTTCTTGAGCTGCTTGTAAGTTGTCTGCATAAGCTGCTTGCAACTTACCTGTTTAATAAGAAGGTGCCGTAAATCATTACATTGAGTTGCTTGTAACCTGCCTGCATCAGCTGCTTGTAGATAAATTTCAATAGAGTATAAAAAGATTATCTATAGCAGAGTAATAAATGGACATCCACATTAATATTTTCATAACACATGGTCAATTTTAGCTTTTTTCCAACAATATTTGAGCAGACTAGTAATCATAGCCCAACTCGAGTCTCTCGCTTATAAACCTACACTTCCCAACCCTAACACTTCCATTTCTCTCTCACTCTCTCGGGGTTCCACTCTCTCTAAAACCCTAGAGTTTTCTCTATATTTCTCTTTTCTCGAATCAGTAATGGAATTCTGGGGTACAGTACTCTCTCAATCTATTTGCCTTTTCTCTCTGTCTATCATTTCATTAATTTTAATAATCTGTATTCCTCGATGCCTTTTCGTTATATTTAGTTTTCTCCTTTGCGTCAGATGTTGTTGGTTTGATTATACGTTTCATCACAGTCTCTTTATCTGCTATTTCAACCTTTTCATTGTTTCTTATGTTTTTGATGTTGATAAATTTAATTTATTGTGCATTTTTTGGATTATTTACTGTTTTGTGATAGTTTCTCGGACTGTGTAATTTTTTTTTAATGGTTCTATATTTTGCATGCTCGACATTGTAGAGACCGAGAATAAGCAGCTAGAAAATGCTTGTGTTATAGTGCAAGGCTGGCCTTATATGAGTAGACTCTGCTTTGGCATCTAAAAGGGGGG
>MCJB01049686.1:138232-152974 GCA_002018475.1 Nicotiana obtusifolia
GGGGGGGCTAGAAAACAATTTTTTGTAAACAGCTAGAAAATAATTTTTTGTATATATATATATATATATAAACTTTTGAATTGCCATAAGGGAATATTATTCAAAAAGTGATTTTTTTTAAATCCCCTTGTCAAAATGCACGGCTGTTTGACTGTACATAATGATCCTGAAATATGGTGTGTTTATGTTGCGTACTGGGCATAAAATCTGTCATCACTTTGTCCTTTGGGTTCATTTTCGATACCTACGATATAAGAGGCTATGATAAGGTATTTGATTTAGAAGACAAGGCATATGAGGTTGCTCTGTTAGCTCTCATGTGGGTTGTATGAAGTGAGAGGAATAAGAGAGCTTTGAGGGGATTGAAAATGATTTTGTACATTTTAGGAGTAACCTTTTTGTCTTTGATTACTTTTTGGTGCACGCATGAGATCCCTACTTAGATGATTGGGAGTCTTTCGTAGAGAACCATGTGCTGTTGTAGGTTCTCTACTTTTTGGTATACACCTCTTGTATACGGGATTCTTCCTGTTGTTAATAGTATAATTTACCTTATCAAAAAAGGTATTTGATTTATCTCTTTCAGAATCATTTTCTTGGAGTCCTAAGTGTTTGACGCAAAAGAGCCTTGACTCTTCATTTTTATATTGGAGTTCCTTCCTATGCTTTACTTAGACGACAATGTGTCTTGATGTTTATTATATAGCTCAAAAACCAGTACATCGGAAGCTCTATGACTTATTATTCAATTTGAATGTATTTTCCTGCCTCAACTCTTGTGTAATAACTGTATTGTCAAAACATTTTTCTTTCTTGTTCTTTGTGCTATACTGCTGATACTTCATCGATAATGTGTTTCTTTCCCTCGTTGTATTGGAATTGTGCAAGTGCAGCTTTTCTAAACTTACTGTCATTTAGGTGCTGAGGTGAAAAGTGGACAACCTTTAACTGTACAACCTGGGGATGATATGGTTTTGCATCTTTCACAGGTATTTTAAGTTGTCACGAATTTGATAGGCAAATTCATTTGATATAGCTTGTACCTTGTAGACATCTCATTTTTGTATTCTATCAATGTATTTCTCTTTGTAGGCATCTCTTGGTGAGGCAAAAAAGGATAAAGGATCAGAACCTGTATGCTTGTCTGTGAATGTTGATGGCAAGATACTTGTTCTTGGAACACTCAACTTAGATAAGCTGCCTCAACAACAATTTGACCTGGTTTTTGATAGAGACTTTGAACTATCACACAACTGGAAAAATGGTAGTGTCTACTTCTTTGGATACAAGGCAGCTAACCCATACGAGCAATATCCTTTTCATCGTCTGTTAACTACTCTATCCTTCTACAATTTCCATTCTTTCGATTGAAAGAAGGTATAGTTGTCAAAATCTTTTTGTTTCCTTGACTATATTTCTGCCTGACACGGAGGAAGATGAAGATGGTAAGTTAACATCTTTGTTTGAGCTTATTTAAGCTTCAACTGATTAGGTCATGACTTAATTGTTATTTTATTGTTCAGAGTCTGATGAGGAAATACCCCTTACTCTTGCCAACACTGGTAAGGAAAATCTTTTTGTTGAGCTATTTCTTAGATGTACCATACATTTTAGTTCTGAAGTATTGCCTACACGCCAAACAGGAAAGCCTGAAGCTAAGGCTAGTGCAAACGATTCTGCTTCAGGTAAGCAGAAACTGAAGATTGCAGAACCTAGTAAAGATGCAAAGGCGGATGATGAAGATGATAGCAGTGATGAAGATGATACGTCTGAGGATGAAGAAGATTCTGAGATGGGGGAGGTATGATTTTCTACTACATGCTCCATGCATTAAAAGTGTTGTTGTAATGCATGTTATCATCCAAGGTTCTTAGACTCTAGGGTAAGCACAAAAATGGTTTATACTTGTTTGAGCTTGTTGAACATTTTCCAATCAGTTGTTTCAATAGGTTATTCAACCTCTGGTATTTGAGTGATCTTTCAAAATTTCATTTTTTCAGCTTTATAAAGTTGCATTGGATTTTATTTCCCAAAGGATATTATTTGCGTTTGGTTTTCAGAAAACAATAACCAATTTGATTTCTTTGGTTGCTATTAAACATATTTTCGAGTAGCCAATAACAACCAATATTTGGTTTAAGCAACAAAGGGCCAAAATGGGATTGTCAGATTTAGGCCATTGTTTTTGCCAATAAAACAGCTATCAAAATGATTATCAGATTGTTTTTGAATGTTGTAGTGCATGTTGAAAAGGCAGAACGCTGCATCTGTTTTGAGCTTTATCATCCTCTGGTCTGTGCGAATAGTCTTAATTGTTGCTTCAGCAGTCTGAAGCATTAACCACAATGCAAAAGAAATTTTATTCTGCATATAATAGCTTCCATATGTTTGTACTCCTGCTAATTAAATGTGGGTTCATTGATATCACTTCTAGTGATCTATGCTTTCTTTCCATCAGCATTTTTTAATAGACTATTCTCTGTTCAGGATGAAGATGATAGTGATGAAGATCAATCTGATGAGGAGACTCTAAAGAAGGTAGCTCGTAGTTATTGGTCCTCTCTTTTCTCCTGAATTTCTTGAGCAGGAAGGTGGGTTTACAGTACCTGGGTCAATTTTCTTTTTTAGGCTGAGCCTAGCAAAAAGCGACCATCAGATTCAGCTACAAAAACTCCTGCACCCGATAAAAAGGCAAAATTTGCAACACCTCAAAAGACTGGTTAGTTTTTGTCCTTGGTTAATGCTTACGGCTTACCTTAATGTTAATCTTTGATATGCATTTTCTAATGTTGGGCTCTCTGCTGGTGTCCTTTGGATTTGCATGAGAAAATTGGACCAGAAACTGGAATAACCTTTGATTCCTTGGGAATGAGAATCTTACTCTAATGTTCAATATATATATATATATATATATATATATATATATATATATATTACAAAAGCAAGTGGCTCATTTTTTGCATCTTCACCAAAGTTAATATGGGATTAAATTATCTTGTTCCTGAGTATTTTATTTTGGGTGGTTTAGATGGTAAGAAAGGTGCTGTTCATGTGGCAACGCCTCACCCCTCAAAACAGGCTAGTAAGACTCCTGGAAACAAGTCAAACCAGACTCCAAAATCTGGCGGATCTCTTGCCTGCAAGACGTGCAACAGGTAACTTCAATGCGGTTTTATTTATTTTAGGAGCATTAGGTTGTTCCCTGGATTCATGTATTTCTCCTTGCAGGACATTTGGTTCTGAAACTGCTCTGGAATCTCACTCAAAAGCTAAGCATAGTGCCGGGAAGTAAATTGGCTTAGAATTGTTTGCCTGGAGATGTTAGTTTTGTTTTGTCAACGTTGGAGGGAATGATAATCAGAAGAGTTTGTTAGTATTTAGTATATCTTTCGTTGGTTTACCCTATGTAAAGCAAGAGTTAGGTCCAATTTTGCTGCATACTGGTACTAGTGAAGGTTTATTTTTATTTCGATGTTGACGGTTATGTTGGTTGAGATATTCAAATTAATGGTCGTTACCTATTGGTATTTTGTTATGTGCTTACATTTTTGCTGCTTGACGAGTTGCCGCATCTGCAGAGCATGTGATTATCTGTTTCTTTATTTGATATTTCCAGATCCCATATTCTCTTTTAAGGATGTGGTTTCTGTCTGACCACGTTCTTGGGGGAATAAAAGTGCTTATTTATATATATAAAAAAGTGCTTGTTTTGGAGAGTTAAAGGTCTTTGGCCCTTTTTTTTGAGGAAAAACTGATTGAGTTGTAGACTTAATTTCTTTGGCTGTGGGGAGAAAGTAAAATTGGAGTTGTTCTTGGAAACAAATTTTATTTGGACAAATACTTTACAAAATTAACAATATGTATTGATTGGAAATGTTATAATTTTTTTTGAATTTATGATACTCCAAAATGGAAAGCTTAAAGTTAGAAATGTGTATTTTTTTGGAACAAACTACTACAACAACAGATTCAGTAGGAATATCATAAGTGGAGTTTGAGGAGCATAGCGTGTACGTAGATTCTTACTACTGCCTTATACAGATAGAGGTATTTCTTTGGAACAAACTAAAATAGAAAAAATGTAGTATAAAATGGTAAGTAGCAAATATGAAATTGGTGAACTCACCTGCATTTTCCTTCGTTTTGTTTAGTACTCAATGTGTCCTAAAGGGAAAAAAAAAAAACCAAACGGCAGTAGTCAGTACTGGGAGAAATACAGAAGAAGCCTCGACTCTGAATCACCTGGAAATATCCTTTTATTTTCTTTTAGTATTTCCCTCAAATCGATTCTAGCCTGTTTGGCCAAGCTTTTAAAGTCAATTTATTTTGAAAATGATTTGTCAAAAAAGTATGTTTGGTGAGAAGCAATTTGCGTTTGACTAATTAATTAGAATAACACTTTTGAACAGTCATTATTGTTTGGCCAAGCTTTTAAGTATATTTTTTTCAAAAGTACTTTTAGGAAGAAATTATTTTTTTCCTTTTCTCAAAAATTAACTCTGCTTCTACTCAAAAATACTTTGTTCCTTCTAAAAATTTGGCCAAATACCTTAAATTTAATTAAAAACACTTTCGGCACAATAAAAAACGCTTTTATCCAAAAAGAAACTTGGCCAAATAAGACTATCAGTCGATAGTTGGATAATACCGCTAGTGTACGTGCCAGCAATTCATAAATAATCAGATCAATAAAGCCAAATATGCGTTTGAATAACCTGTGAGAATACAGGAAACCCTTCAGAAAAATGTCAGTAATGTGCATCAAAACAAGTGCAAATAAAATTTCAGAGAATAAGGCAAAACACCAATAAGGCAATAAAAACCAACCCCAAAAATAAGAAATAAAAAGCGAGTTATTGAAAGAGTCTAGCTCGAAGTTTTGTCTCTCTTCTTTCCCTCATTTTTTTTTTTTAAAAAAAAAAAAATCTTTTTGGATGAACAACGCTTTCAAGTTCTATTACTTTCACACAAACAAAGAACGTAATGAGATTACTCAACAAGTCAATGGCAAAATTGGTAGTTGTAGTTAAATGAACATCTAAAAGAGTAGATCTCTGTGTTAGTGAGCAGAAGCGAATTCAGATTTTAAATCTTATGGGTTCAATATTTAAGGTTTTTAATGTTGAACCTATTATATATTTAAACTTATGAATTCATATATACTATTTTTGCATACAAAATTTTACTCCGCGTTAAGAATTATGAGTTCAATTGAACTCGTCGGTTCAACCCTACATCCGCCCTGTTAGTAAGACAAACTTCCAAACGAAGTAAACATACATACAGAGGAAGATTCCAAATAAATAAAAGATTAGCTGAATCAATATTTTAACCAAAAACATATTTTCAGCATTTTCATTATTAGAATTAATCGTTTTATCAGCAGTCAAGGCATAAGAGCTGGTTTGCCCGAGAGGTTAAGGGGGAAGACTTAAGATCTTCTGCACATAAGTGCGCATGGGTTCGAACCCCATAGCCAGCATGTTTTTTCTTCTTTTAAAAAAAAAGGATTTTTTCTTTTTTTTTTTGTCTAAAACTTTATGCTGTTCTCAAAAAATATTTTCATTTTTACTCCTTTTCAAATAATTAAACTCGCGGTTCTTAGTTTAGCTTTTTTCATTTTTAAAAAAAATTATTTTCAGATATATCCAAGATTGTGTCCAACACTTCACACAGGGATTCTACTTTCATATCAACTGCAAAATTTTCAGATAGCAAAATAATTTTTCTTTTCAGGAAAATAAATTAGTAGAAAAATCTCCTTTATAACTTGAATTACGTATTGTGCTAGTTCTGACCTAGGCTTGAAGTGTGAAATGAATTTCAAAGATATTTAAAAGAATTAAGAATGTGAATTATGATGGTAATAAAGTTTCTTATAGTAAAAATCTCTGTATACTAAAGGGTGAACAGCAAGGGCCTCTCAAGCCAAATGTCATTAAAACATTTGTTTAAAAGTTCCAAAAGTTGAAGGCATCAAGTGAACCAAAACATTTTTCACTTTGAAATAGATTTGAACTATTTAAATGTATGAAAGTATTAATATTCTAGTTAGTGGTCAAAATTTTTTGAAATTACTAGACACGACAGTTAAAAAAAAATGTACGTATCTTTGATTTTGCTTCAAACTAAATTTGAATTATTCGAGATATAGTGAATTATTTTTGACATTTAGTGGTAAGAAGATTGAGATTACTAGGCGATAGAATTTCAAAAAATTAAATATTACGTTATCCTTGAATTTTTTAAAAATATTACATAAGTCTTTGTGAATGGTAAAGATGCATGAAAAATGGCTAAATTACTACACATTCAGACGAAAACATACATAATAAATTCAAAAAAACTTATTAAAGTTTGGTTTTAAGTCATTACTATATCTTTTTCAAGTTGACCTTGGTGAACATGTAAAATAATATGAAACATATAGACTATTAAACAACATGCAGCTTTTATCAAACACAAAATTTGACGAACACATGTAAATCAATGAAATTTTCTAAGAGAGTGTTAGTACAAAATATTCAATTAAATCAAGACAAACTGTTGAAATGGTAAGCCTATTGGTTGGTTATACATGTACAACTGTACTAACAATGATAAAATGTTGCAATTTGTTGAGAGTTTGTGCAACAATTCAAAGATTTTCAAAGTCAAAGACGACGATATGTGAAATATGCATCCAAGACTTGGCACATATATTTATTTCGAAGACAATTATACAAAGAGATTTAGATAAATAGTTCTTGGTCTCACATATATTCATCGATATGATCGTCGTTATGGAAACGTGGAGGACGGGGTGCTACATGGAGAGGATGGAAACATACGTCTATACAATTTCACTTACAATGTAATGTTGAGGATCATTATATGCGAGCATAGTTTTCAACGCACTTCGCGTCTTCATTTGTTCTGCTATTGAGAGCCGTGGGATACCATTATCTCCTCACATTGATTTATTTTTTGACTTGCTACATAATTGGTGGTCAAGTGATACATTACACTCAATGTTGTATCCAGACTATTAAAGAGGTTGTATGAATCACTACTGGTTTAGAGCAATACCAAAACAAATATTTTCATAGATACAATTGCAAGAGCGATGAGAGCAAAATATAGCTTACTTTTTACGAATATTATTCGATATATTTGAAATTTTATATCATAATTATTATTAATTGCTTGATTAATTTGATAAGGTCATTAATTAACTTATGAGAATTGTCTTCATGATGGAGATTATGATAATGAGAGTCAATGTTTCTTAAAACTTAATCTATATTTGCTCGTGATCATAAAATGATTAATTAGGATATTAGTGATATGATTAAATTTATTTTTTGGTGTGAATGTCTTTATGGGATAAATATTAGTTGTTTTTATTAACTAAATCATATACATAGATGATTTATACGGAGATATGATCATATCCTAATGGTTATAATTACCATGGATTGTCAATGGGATATTAGAATGTCATGTAAGAATTTTTCTTTGACCTGAATCACAATAATTGACAAATTATTTTGTTTACTTAGATACCTAACACCTACAAGCCTAGGACAATAGTTAAAAGGATATTATTATGATTATATACTTGTAGAATTAACGATTGATTAAGATGGAACCTGTCAATTCTTGGTAATAAGTTTAAGTTATATGCTATCATGAAGTACAAACAACTAAATGAAGACAGCAGGATTTCAGGATCTAGCTATGGATCTAAGCTAAATTCAGTAAGGAAAGGAAATTGCAAACAAATGGAACAAATTTTCTGGATTTTTTATAAATGAAAAATGGATATCAAATTACAAAACTAAGAAGGTAAAAATAACTAAGCTAACTAAATGGTAATTCGACGCCATAGCTGGTAGAATCTGCAGAAGATTAGAAGAGGAGAAGAAGTTAGAATCTGAGAGAGAGAAGAGAAGGAAGAAGAAGAAGAATGAGAGAGAATAGAGTGGGAGAAGTGTGAGACCTCTAATGCGTTAACCTCCTCCTCTCTCTCTTCGTCTGGTATATAACAACCAGATGTCAGACGTGGCCAAATCTCGTCCCTTGCTTCCCTTGCTGCTCATTAATGGAAAGTCAATCGTAGCCGTTCCTTTTGAAAATTAGTTATTTCCTCTCTTCGTCTGGTATGTAACAACCAACTGTCGACGTGGTCAAATCTCGTCCCTTGTTGCTCATTAATGAAAAGTCAATCTTAGCCGTTCCTTTTGAAAATTAGTTATTTCCTCTTGTGACGCCAGCCCGTGTTCGAACCCAGCTAACTACAACTTATTACTTCTACTTTGCCTACAGATCAGGTCATTACATAGGATAGTTGAATGAAAGGAGAAAATAGTTTCTCAGGTCATTGAATGATCGATTATAATTGACATGTAAACATAATTGGTCACCTATTAAGTTTGACGGTTAAACTGGCTTCCACATATTTGCAAATGATGGCATTGGGATTCATTTATCCTGCTTTGTTCATTGGAATTGACACTTGAACATTGTCAAACATCCACAAAAGGAACATGTAAAATAAAAAAAAATAAAAAGGACTTCAAGATGGAATTGTACTGCTTGTTAGCATTATAATTGGATCACATGTACATTGAACATGTCTCCTCCTTAACAAAAGGCCTGCTGAAATCCTTCTGAAATAACAGAGTTGGTCCCACACAGTGGAAAGCTGAAACACCCCAGAGCACAATAGGACAGGGAGATATCTCTAACTGCACAAAACATTAGTTATTTTATATATGATTTAGTATACTGAACTCATCATCATAGGATGAAATTGAGGTAGATTCCCTAATTGAGGTTTCCCTTTCAAAAAATGCTCTCCTCTATTCGTCAACAAGGCAACCTAAATGAAGGTAGGCAATTCCTGACACTGTCTGTGGAAGGGGTATTATCCACAAAGCGTTATATAGCAAGGCAAAATCTTTGATTTATCCAAAACCGGAACATCAAAATCTTGAAGTACTACAAACTGCACATCCGGTTACAAAATCAGCAGTCAGAATAAGATATGCCCTGCCTACAAGAACCTTTTGTCAGTTCAGAATTGTCAAGACTCAAAATATCAGAATAAAAACTGCTAAAGTTGCAATTTGAAAATCGGTCATATACTGTCTTAGAATGACCATTTCCTTTTTGGAAATTTGGTCAGCCTAAGAGAGTCCCCTCCACATTCCAGAGTAACAGTTCATATTTAGTAGGGCTCAACAGGGATGCGGAAGCTTGCTCCAGCATATACAGCATCTGACCCAAGTTCCTCTTCGATTCTCAAGAGCTGTTGGAATGAATGAGAAATCAGAACTTGTGTAGAGACTACAGAGAGAAGTTCCAGAGGATGTAATACCATCAAAGTAAACTGTACTATTGGGATAACTACCTGGTTGTACTTTGCAAGACGTTCCGATCTGCATGGAGCTCCAGTCTTGATTTGTCCCTAGAAGAGTCCAGGAAAATACAACATTGATACCAAGGACTATTCCGAGTTAACTCTATCAATTAGATTAGCTAAAAATGCCTTTATAACAAAATTACCGTTGACAAACCCACAGCAAGATCAGCGATGAAGGTATCCTCTGTCTCTCCACTGCACCAAATAACTCAAAGACTGTTAACAAGTGTCATAAATAACAAAGCATAACTAACTTCCTTTTTCTGCTAGCCTATTGCTGAGGATCATAATCTCCTTACCTGCGGTGGCTAGTCATTACACCCCAACCAGCCCGCTTAGACATTTTTACAGCTTCGATACTCTCAGTCACACTGCCTATTTGGTTAACCTGCACACAAAATCAGAATGAAATATTGCAGCGTGATCTCCAAAGTAAGCGGACACATTAGCAATATGGCTAAACTCAAGTGATGCAACAAATACCTTAAGAAGAAGGGCATTGCAAGTCTTCTCTTGGATTGCCTTGGCAACTCTCTGCACATATACAGCTCATATTACATGGTTTTGAAAAGCAAGCAGAAAATAGCTCGAGCACACAAGAACGAGGTGCTCGACGTGTTATCTTTATTGATAGAACATCTTAGCATGCAGCTCTAAGCAAGGAAGGACAACTAGTTGTAAGCAGCCTCAACTTTACCTTAGGATTGGTGACAAGAAGGTCATCTCCCACAATTTGTACTCTCTCACCAATCTCAGCAGTGAGTTTAGCATAGGTCTCCCAGTCATCTTGGTCAAATGGATCTTCCATCGAAACAATAGGGTACTCAGACACAAATGACTTGTACAAATCTTTGAGCTGGTCACCTGAGATCTTTTGGGAGCCATTGTTATTCTGCAAAGATGAACGATTGAAGCAAATCGGATTAGATAATAAATCAAACATGAAACTACATCAATAAAGAGTCGCATACTTTCCAGCTCAGTTGTATATCCATTTCCCAAGTAGGTAATCATCCCCAGTTAGTGGTTATTACTGCTTAATCTCTATTGTTGAGTTCCAAGAAAGTTCACCAAAGGGAAAGGTCAAAATCTAATTTATCAGTTTTCCAAGTATGCGCATCTTATAAATGATGTGGCTTCAGAACCATCAAGATTCAAGATAATTCATGTCAATGCAGAAAATCCAGTTCAATGTTCTTTGTACAGATAAATCCTCTGAGTATCAACTAATAATGAAAGAAAGCAATGCCTAGTAGGGCCTAGTCAGCAAGGATATACTTCTTCTTTGAAGTTCAGATCATACGTTTTGTCCTTCCCATAGAATTCAGATGCTGCAACGTCCATTCCGATAACAACCTAAATGGAAGATAATCTTAGCTTCCACATTATCTAAAAGCAGTAGGAAAGAAAAGGTCTGATTTAAAACACAGTTGAGAGCTTACTTTTCCAGTATAACCTGCTTTATCGATGGCTGTCTTTAGCAATTCAAGGCCCTCCTTATTCTCCTGAATTTTCAAAAGCATAATCATGTCATGTATAAGGGTAAATATTCAACAGTATGCCATATACCTGCATTAATCTATACTTCACCTGGATATTAGGAGCAAAACCACCCTCATCACCAACATTTGTTGCATCCTGGCCATATTTCTTCTTAATCACAGCCTAGAGTTAGATTAAACTGTCATCAGCAACCGAAATAAGTAAGAGAAAAAGGATTGCTTATGAACAAATTTAATGTTCCCTCAGTCCCATTTTATGAGATGGTGTTTGGATGTCTCCGGAGTTTCACGAAATAAGGAACTTTGATAAAAGCTAAATATATGCAGAATACCAAAATTGTCGTTAGTAACAACAATTAAATGAGAAGTCCTTAGAGTTCCACATATCCTTTACTATTTTCTCTTTCCTGAGAAAAAGGTGAACTTTTACATGAAGTGGATTCCAACAAATTTATGTCCCTAAGGGTAAAATGAAGATGGATAAGATTAAATAGTTCTTAAATGTAGAAAGCTAACAGATTTTTGGGACAAGCGTCACATAAAATAAGACATAGGGATTACTATATTTTCTAGCCTAATGGAGCTCAAAAGGGTAAAAAGAAAAAGAAAAGAACAACTCATTCTTTAATGCAAACATCGTCAAACATATCCACTATACTTGACTTTTGAAAGAAATAAATATTAAGGGAATAGAAGCTAGAACAACTATGTGAAACCTTCAAATGGTGATACACTTCACAACCCATCTTCATGGCCTCCTTAAAACTAGAAGCTCCAACAGGAAGAATCATAAATTCCTGTAAATAACAAATAATGAGTATACTTTATCTAAACATCATTTAACTAAATCTTTTAATGGGAGAAAATACATACCTGCATCGCAAGTTTGTTTCCAGCATGGGACCCACCATTGATGACATTGAAAGCAGGAACTGGCAAAACCAACTTTTTGTTACCCGCCAAATCGGCAATATGCTGCAAAGAGAAGGCAGCTCAAATTGTAACTCGTAATCATATATTTTTTCAGACTGGGTATATGTAAAGAAGAGAAAGGAGGTTTGGATCTTTTGTTTTCTCTTTTGGGCGAACAAGTGGCCACGATTCTATTACCTTATGATGGGGAGAACTAATATAGTAACAGGAATAGTACCTATTTGAGCAAACTTTAAACAGTAGATTGTTACCCCCACACGTAGAACAATAAATTCAAAATACAAAAATGTTCCCCCATTGAAGAAGAAATGGATGGAGGTTTGGGGTCAATATCTTTCCATTTGGACTCCGCTTATTTGGCAACAGAAGATCTAAAGAGTTGATTACTGGCAGAGTGCGAATTGGACTCTATAAAAAACAATTGTTTGATATACCTTATAAAGTGGAATGTTCTTGACAGCAGCACCAGCTTTACACATTGCAAGCGACACAGCAAGGATGGCATTTGCACCAAGCTGTCAAAAAAGCCAACACAAGTAAATTGGTAATTTGTGCGCTTACAATTACAACTTACAAGTGAACTTAATGTTGAAGCTTATTCTTGGATACCTTTTGCTTGCACCAACCCCACTCATTTTGAGTTCCATCTAGCTGATGAACCATATAGTTATCAAGATCAGTCTGATCAGTTGGGTCCTACAAAGCAAGGGAACCTCGCGTATCAGGCACAGAAACCTTTATCGGCTAACACTACTCAACACAATAATAAGAAGCATTTTGTTCTTTCACACCAAGCAATAACCATCAAAACAGTTCTCCAAGACATATCCTCTTCAAAGGTAAAAGAAATTACAGGAGGAATTATACCTTGCCAACAAGAGCAGGGCCAATAATTGAGTTGACATTGTTTACAGCCTAAATGAGTGGAACAAGGAAGCAAACCAGCAGTCAGCAGTGAACGATATATCAACCAATTATGAGTTCTGAGATGCAATACCAACCTTTGAAACACCCTTGCCAAGGTAGTCGGACCCTCCATCCCTCAATTCAAGGGCTTCATATATTCCTATTAAATGAACGACGAAATTGAATTCGACAGAGTTCAATAGAAGGTACTAGGAACAGAGGAAGCTACAATGTCAAGAACTAAAACACACACACTTCACATTTCCATCCGAAAAAGTACATTGTCTTGCAATATCCTTATAGATACAAATGGTTTACAATTCAAGAAAATTCTATGAAAATGCCGATACTAAACACATTTGCCTAAAAAGTGAGCAATTTGGTCACTCTTCTTATCTAAACAGCCAGACAGAAACCCATAACAAGAAAGGGTGAAATCAACAAAGCCATACTTGGAAAAGATATGGCATTTTGCTAAAAACTTAAAAGCAATCATCATCTTGTAATACTTATAATCATGGGATGGAGCCAGGGAGTTAATCACCGAAAAATTACACTATATATACTAGGTCACAGTTATTTTTTATGTATATATTATAGATGTTGAATCCCTTTGACTTCTTCATATGTTTACTTCTTTATATTTTGAATTCACTTACCAAAATTTCTGGTTCCACCACTGCTTATAATATAATTTTTTTTGCAAACGAGCAATCCCCAGTGGGCCACAGTTCCAAACTTTATGGATAATGGGCCCACCTCTCTATCCTCATCATTTAAATACCAAGTCTCTGTGACATGGTTCAAATTTGCGATGTGCACTTACCGCTAAACCAAAGGCCTAGTGGCAGCATACTTATAATATAAATCAATGGCCAGAGGCGGAGCCAGAATTTGAAACTTATAGGTTTTGGATTCTATTCCTTTTAAGTTACTGGGTTCTCAATTTATAACTTGTATATATTCAATAGATTTTTTAAGACAAATACATGGATCGGACCAAAGTGATTGGGTTCGGCCGAACTTGTACTCGATGGGCTAGCTCCGCCCCTGTGAGAATGGCTTGTAGGTCTGCGTAAATACTCCAAACCCATACATGCTGTACGTAAAAATTCAAATAAATACAAGGAAAAGAAATAGAACTTCACCAGTGGATGCGCCACTAGGAACAGCAGCTCTAGCCCAGACACCATTTGACAAATGTACATCAACCTACACGATGTACAAATCAAGTAGTAACTAAACTATTACAAATTTTACATTAATGCACTACACCTGTCTGAAATCAGAATGTTATATATACAAACTTAACATAGAAATAGAACGATAAACGAAGAATGTAGTATAGGGAACAGCGTAAAGGGCTGAAACAGACAGAGATTTGGAGGAGAACGAACCTCAACCGTAGGATTACCACGGCTATCGAAGATCTGACGAGCCTTGACGGACTTGATAGTCGCCATTGTGGTGAGTCTGGGATATGCGTTCGAAGGTGTTGGGTTTGTGAGAGTGGGAATGAGACGCTACGCCACGAATTTGTAGAGAAAGGTATGTTAATTACAACCGTTGGATTGGTTTTGATGGATCTCTTAATTTTTGTTTTCCTGAATATTCTTTTAGTTAACTTTTTTTTTCAAATTCTTTTACTAATTATTATTCCTTTCGAAATTGTTATTGTAGACATTTAAAATTCTTTTGGGTTAACGCAAACCACCTTAAACGAAGAATAGCCAAATAGATACCTAGAGTTGGGCATTAGCTTGCAAAAGTGTTAACCCCGAAACAGTAAACAAAAATATAATTGCTTAGGCACTTTATTAGAATAAAAAGGAATGAGTCAGGTCAGGTATTGAGTTCTAAATTGATTCAGGTTCTTAATTAATATTCACGTTAGTATATCTCATCGTAAAATATAAAATTCGATGAAGATTACCACTGAGCTAATTAGGTAAAGTAAGATGACTTTTGGAAGATAAAAAAAAAAAAAAAAAAAAA